>LPNX010602858.1:551325-581549 GCA_001517045.1 Pseudotsuga menziesii
TAGGGAATTAGAGGTAGAGAGAGGGATATAGAAGGTTAATTTAAGGCTTAATCCCAATGATCCCTCCACTTCCATGCTTATACCTCAATGCTCACTTTTAGTGCATAAAACCTACTCATGGCACTTGTATCCCACTTGGATGCTAAAGAACCATGAGCATGGCCTTGAGAATCATCAATGCTGTGGGAGTGAGGCACTAACATAGTCATATATGTTGTAGAGGAAAGTGTTCCTATGGCTAGGGTTTAAGAGGCCATCAACGTACCAGGGTTGAAAGGTGGATGCATATAGTTCTTCAATTAAATATGAACAATATTCAAATATTAGAATGGTTCATACCTTAGCCAAACAAAGGTTGATCCAAACAACCCTTCAATCCTCCTCTTGCTCCTCTTGCTCCAAGAGACCTGTAAAATGAATTATACCTTCCTCAAACCAATATGAACACATATAAAGCAATGATAATCAAATAAAAATGAAATAATAATCTGATTAACATCATCATATGATCAAAAACAAAGATTCAATCACACATTGAACAATGATTTGGGAAGAAGAAGGACATCACATCTTTATTAATCATGAAAGGAAGTACAAATATACCTTCTCTTCAAGTTGGACACCTCACGAAACCTTGATCTAGTTATGTTTCTTCTCTTCTCCAAGGAACTCAACCTCCAAGCTCTGCAACACAAGGAGAAAGCTTCTATGGCAAAGGTGGGGGGAATGAGAGTCACAATTCCTCTAGCATAAAAATGCAAAGGTTCCAGTCCCCTCTCATGGACCTCTCTACCTATAGTTATATCTTTCTGAAGATATAGAGTCAAATACAAAGTAGTTACAACCAAAGGAGTCAGTTGCATAACCACCCAAACTACCCAAAATTCAAGAAACTTCCATTTTTGACATCTACAGGAAAAATACGTGGGTTGCAATGACAAAAACTGCGTATGCAAGTGATATATATGGGTTGCAGTAACAATAATCGCGTATGATATGCTGGTTGCAATGTAACTAGTCACATATATAGGGAAATATGCGGGTATCATGTAGAACAAGTCATGTATACAAAGTGGAACATGCGGGTACCATGTAGGACAAGTCACGTATAGGTCAAAGCTACTCATTTTAAGGGTACTTATGGAATTTTAAGACTTTGGTGTCTTCTAAAAAAATTTAGCCGACACAAATATATTTCCAATGGTGTAGAGAAGAGGTTAAATAGAGTTACATAACTCAATATATGGATCCTCCAAGTTAGGTGTTTTTTCAGTGACTTTCATGAAGTGTTGTCATGGAAGTGTGGACATGCGACGAAATCATGGGAAAGTGGTCACAAGAAGATATGTGTCATTTTCGGCTATAAAAATATCACCCTTAACACCCTTGGAGGTGTTGGATATATTACACACTCCATAAATCATGAAGCATGGTATTTACTACTTTATTGCATTTTATTACTTTACGACTTTATTGCTTTTTTCAGCTTTACTACTTTTCAACTGGACACAAAGAATGGATTTTATTGAATTTCTAATATCTCTTTGTAATCACTACTATGTGTATATCATGATTAATTTTACTCATTTTCTAATAAATTTTCATTATTTTAACTCAAAATTGCCTTGCTTCTCTTCTCTCTCGTATGAGATTTATGTGATTTTTCTACTAGCTAGGTTACGTTGGTTTTTTCCCTCTCTCTACCCCTGGACCTAGGTTCAATCCCTTATGCTCATCACAAAAAAGAACAAGATATCATCCCAATAGATCAGAGCTTAGCCAGCAGTACCTGTGACACAGATGTCATCTCACCTAAGATATCTCTATTTCTATGGGTAACTGCCAGAACCATGTTTCCGCAGTTGTGTGGGAGGGTGTTTTAGTACCTTTTCTATGTGTCAAGGATTCCAATGAATATCGGGAAGATGGTTTACTTATATGCATAGTAATTTAACACTAATATGTGATCCAACCCTTCTTTATATGACTTAATTAAATAAACAGTGAACATACAACATAATCATATTCATTAATATAATGTAGTTGTCGTACATTTATCCAATTGAAAACACAATTATAAACTAGTATTTCAACACAATATGCACACATATATCTAAGCTACTTCAACATTCACACAGATACGCAAAATATAATGTGGAAAACCATCTGGGTGAAAACCACAAGGTGCTCTTCATCTAGCATGAAGAAATAGATGAACCTTTTGAATGAGCACAAGGTGATCTTCTCTTCTATATTTACAGACTCTTCCTCCCTCTCATACTCTTTGATATTCTCTCTTTCTCTTCCTACTCTACTCCTACTAGCGATACACACACAGCTTGGATTGACTCAACCTTCTCTACTTGTCTGCGCACTCAGCTACAAAACCTCTACTTTGATGTACTCAGCAATACAGAGTCATTAACCAGAACACCTACCTCAAGTCTAGCTCAAGCATCTTACCAAGAGTCTAGAAATTGATTAGATGTTATATCAGCTAACCCTTATACAACTTGGGTTCCTTATTTTATAGCTTCATTATAGACTCGATACAACTCCCATACATGCTTGTTACAGACTCAATACTGACTCTAATAGACTCATTACAAACTCTTCTCCTGTCGCTATCTCAACCGACTTACTATAACCAGCCAACAAGATATCTTTCCTATTCTAGAAACATATAATGAGAGGCACTATCGGCCTGAATTACAAATATGCCTTCACACATGTGGTTTCTACCGGCTCCAACCGAGCTCATACCCATGATTGTTAAGGACTGTCGCATTCTTAGAGTTATTCCTTACTATCGTTTTTTGATCGTTATGCTATTTGCACACCTGATTCTGTTGATCTTCTTCCATGCCATCTCGTATCTTGTTCTGTCCTTCTATCATGGCTTCTCATCTAGCGTATCTTTCTCTTCTAGCGCCTTCTATTTGTCTTCTTCTTCTCCTTTACTTCTTATGTCGTAGCATCCTTTCCCTTTTTCTTGACGATGCTTCCTCTGTCGTAGCTCCTTCCTCTTCTCCTTTATGTTCTTTTCCATACTTATGAATAATTCTACATGAATTCTTCCCTACTGTCCCTATGCCCAACAAGTTCATTGTGAAAAATTCACATTGTATCAAAGATTTATTTCAAGGAAAAAGTGCATATGAACTTTATTTGAAATTTTAGGAAAGGACTCTACAAGATGAAGCTTCCTATTTGGAAACCCTCTATGATGAGATGGAGGAAAAATAAAATCTCCACATTGAACAAATCTTGGTTGAATTAAAGGAGAAAGAAGACATTATTACTAGTATGAGACATTGTATCTTGTCTCATATAGTTTTGTTAAACTCCCATAACATATAAGAATTTTCTACAAACATTGATCCTACATCATCCATTATTGATAGCACTTCTAATTATGTGTGTGTTGATGAAGAGGAAGATGGTATATATCTTAGTGCATCACATGCACTCACTGCAATTCATGAGCCTACAAAGCCATCCTTTAAGGTGCATACTTATGGATTTGGATCCAAAATATTGTTAAAGATGGGATACATTATAGGTGGAATTGGTAGAAATGGAAAAGGGATCACAAATCCTATTCGCCCTATGATGAAACCAAGCAAATATGGTTTGGGGTTTGATGGGGCTACATCAACATTATCAAGTTGTGTTGATTCTTCTACTACTCAATTTTAGTTTGTTCCAATAGTTGATAACATCATATCACACCTATTTTCAATACATCTTTGGATATTACATAGATAGCATCAACAACAAACTCAAACTTATCAAATTTTCCGTCATCGGACTCTTCAATACCAACATTAGATCTCTTGGTAGCATTAGACTCTGTAGCATCAACTTCAAGTTCTACATCACCCACTTATTGATATCCTTGACATCTGATCAAGACAACATCATCCTCCTTTTAGGTATCCACAACCATTTGTCAGCTATCCTTCTTTCAACTCATTGAAGAAGAGGCATATTCGATAACATCTTGCCATTGTACCAACTCTAAATATTTTATGTGGTTTGATTGATGATTGGTTATGGAAACATCTAAGAAATTGTTTGAGGACTTCCTACAGATGTGTTTCATCCATGATACATGAGAAGAGTTCTCATCCACTCTTGACTTGATTGATTAGGAAACATTTACAGTTCCATTCACCATTGTTTTGATGACTATTATGATGTTTGCTTCTGTATGTTGGAACAATCTGACTAGCCCAACCATATTTGTTTAAGTTGGATCCTTAGTTGTTGGAGAGATCTAAATTTTCTTGACTGGTATCAAGCACAACATTTCAGCTTTAGCACATTCATTAAAGTGAATTATGATTTTTCATTTTGATATCATGCTTCATTGACTTGTCATCTTTTTTGGTTTTGGAGATTGTCTACCACATGGTGGATCTTACAATTACTTAGCAAATGCCTATCTTTCTTGTTCTTTGATTCATTGTACTTTGAGGAAGGGTTTTTCTCATGAGATTTTCCCTCTTTCCTCTAGTTTTCAATGTTCATTCTTAAATGCATTGTAAAATGGGTACCTAATATATCCTTGGTTGTCATGACCCATTCATAATTTACAACCTAGTAGTGTTCATGGGGGTGTCAGATATATTACACAGTCCATAAAGCATAGAGCATGTTTTTTATTACTTTACTACTTTTTATTGTTGTATTGTTTTATATCTTTTTACTGCTTTACTGATTTTTAACTGAGTGCAAAGCATGGCTTTTACTAAGTGTCTAAGATCTCTCCAGAATCACTACTATGGTGTATATCATGAGTAATTTTACTCATTCTCTAATACAATTTCATTATTTTCTCTCTCTCACAAGCTTTAAGTGATTTTTCTATTAGCTAAATTCATCCTGAAAACATCATAGGAAGAAATCAATAACCCATAGAGATGGACAACTTAATTTTCTCAACTCTTCCTATTTGCATGTAGCTACCTTACTCTTTGAATACTGAACATTGGAAAACATTGGATGTTACTTAAAAGGCTTACTATTGTTTCAAAGGTTAATGTTTTACCCATTATAACACCAATGTGCCTACATTATTGATGCACGCCCATAATTAATGCATGTGCGCTAATAATGTATGGGTGTTTTTACCAGTATGAAACCAAAATACATAAAGTCAAATGTTATTTTCTTGAATAAGAAAGGCCTTTCCTACACAAGCATAGATATGAGAAAGTAGAGGCCTTGCCTACACAAGCACAGAGACGAGAAATTATACTACTGCAATAATTCTTTGTTGTTTAATTTGATTGGGAAAATAAAAAATTTCAATTTATTGTTATAAGTGATCCTTGTGAATATGTGTAACGTACCAATTGAGAAAAAGAGTATCCTCTTTAAAAAGTCAACAAACTAAGAGAAAATGCAATACCTTCATTAGACACAAACTAGATTATAGTATTTTTTTTTGTAACATTGATAGAATAACTTCTATTTATGTTGTTTATATAAACATGAAGTATTAATACACGAATAGTTTTGTGCCACTCATGTATTATTCTAATTGTAATCCCAATTAATTATCTAAGTTTAATAACCTTTTAAATACCATTTAAGATATTATGTCTTATAACTTTTCTGAAAACTAAATTAAATAAACTTATTTATTTATACTCATTTGATTAAAAAATGTTCAATTTCCAAATTTACAATTACTTAAATTACATTGAGTCTAATGGTACATAAATAAAAACAAAATAAATTTGTAATGCAGTTAATCCTTATCTATGTTGTAAGCAAAAATATTGAAGTTCAGTCTCTGATGTAAGTAGGAGGAACTATAATTGATAAGCATTCAAGGAAGTAAGCATTGATAATTGATAAGTTTTTTTTTTTCATTTTTCGTCGGTGCACTATATGAAGATGTGAAGAGAAGAACCTTGTGAGTTAGTTCCTTGACGTGCATCAGGAAGCTAATTCACAAGGCTACTCCCTTCAATTCATTGTTTTGGGTGGCATCAACGAGGTCTACCATTATTTTAAATATCTCTAACTAGATTTTGTTCAATTAATTTCTTCCAACAAGTGATCTAGATAAGACTAGGAAGTTGGACTACATTCGATATGGTGGGTTCATCTTAATAGGATTCAGGGGTCCTAGAGGGGATGACGTGACAATCCATAAACAATTAATTTATTTTTGTGAATGAAGGTATGCATTGAATATTGATAATTATAGTCTTCCACTAGAGCATACAACTAAGGGAACTCTATTCCTTAACCATGTTATCTATAGGCGAGTTGCTTATTCAACATTGAGATACACTACAACTAGTGGAAAAAATAGTGTGTAAGAAAGGTGTTGGTACCTTAATTTTAGTCACTGCTAACTTGAAGTAGTGCACTCGTCAATTTAGAAAATAGGAATTGGTAAAGGGACACAGAGACCCTGACTCACATCCTTGTACCCACATATTCCATGCAACTCAAGCATACACCAATGCACAAATGAACAAGCTTCTATTAGCAATGGAATAATGGTTCAGGTATGTTGACAATCATAAGAAGGTCATCAATTTTCGCACATGTACATTATTCATGGTTCTTTGGAAATATTTATGCAACAAATTTTAAGCTATGCTCTTGAGCCAAAGTTTACAAGATTGCTTACACATATTTTTTTTCAGTCGACCTTACACATCTAGTTTTCACATATGTTATTCCATCTTTTCAATTAAGTTACATGGTGGCTAAATTTTCCATGGTTTCACACTAAGAATCGATAGGGGGACAATAGAAATCACGAAAGGAGTGCTCAAGTAAAGTTACATGGATATGGAATTGGTGTGAAAGTGTATGATCTTTGTGATTCTATGGCTAGAAAATTATTATATAGCGGAATTGGTATTTTTAGAGAAGTTAAGTCTTGTCCTATAGTAGTGCATCCATAAGAGGATGCAAAAAAGTCAGTTTTTTTAGCTATCATTCAATGTCAAGAAAGTTGAACTAGAAAATTAACAAGAAGTTCATGATGGATTTTAGGAGGAGAAGGGTCCAAAGAGTTTGGAAGAAGAGGAAGAAACTCCTAAAACATTAACAAGGTCCATTTCGTACTGAACACGACCAAACATGCATAATTATACTTCATTTGATTTTAGATGTGTATTTTTTTATCAATTAACATGAGAGAGCCTAGAATTTCGAAAGATACAATGTAGATAGAAGATAACAAATCATAGGTATTTTCCATGCATGAGGGAATTGATAAACCTATAAGAAATGATACTTGGGAATTGGTACCGTGACCTAGGGGATGAAAAACAATTGGATGTAAATGATTGTTCAAAACTAAGATTTGTTTAGATGGTAGTGTTGAAAAGTACAATGTAACATTGGTTGGAAAAGGACAAGCCCAAGATGAGGAAATAAATTTTGATGAGATATTTCCCCATGTTTATAAGTTAAGATATATAAGGTTTCTATTATTTGTAATAGAAATTTCTGATTTATCTATAGAATATATCAATGAGAATAAAACATTCCTAGATGGTAACCTCAAGCAAGAGATAATACAACAAATCGAAAGCATTGCATTGTAAAATCTAAAGAGTTATTGGTTTACAAATTAAAAAGCATTTGCATGGTTTAAAACAATCTCCAAAATGTGGAACAAAAAGTTTGATTATTTTACGTTTGAATTGGGATTTAAGATGGTTCTATATTAGTTTATGAATAGCATTAAATATACATGACACAAATCCAACTCACCACTCCTAACATAGTTTTCTAATTAATCTATATGCCTGAGATTTAAATAATGATAACAAAATGTACTACTTCATCTATAACAATGGAAAATGGAGAATAATTTATCAAATTTAACAAGATATGGGGATGGACTAATTCTAGTTTATCAAATTAAGCTACACATCCATAATGATAGCAATATGTACTAATTCCTTTATAATAATGCTAAACATAACAAATAGTTTATTAAACATGGCTAGACATCCATAATGGATGGAATACCTTAACAAGACATAATGCTAAACTTGACAAATTCCATTTTAAACATGATAATGCATCCATAATCGATGGGCTAATTCAAGACATCATAAAAGGTTGTAGTTTATTAAACATGGCTAGACATCCATAATGGACGGGATGCCTTAACAAGACATAATTCCAAACTTGAAAAATTCCATTTTAAACATGATCATGCATCCATAATCGATGGGCTAATTCAAGACATAATAAAAGGTTATCGTAAGACATAATGATAAGTTAATTCAAAAAATAATAAAAGGTTAATAGTAAGTCATAATGTAATCTAGTTCATGGCTTAAAAAGATGTACATGATGGTAGCTGTTATAACTAGATCTTTTTCTTAGTTTATCTGTCCTAATTTTCAACTGTTGGTTTAAAATGATTTTACATTTTATGTTGATTTTAAGAACTTTTGACAATCACTAATTTTTGTTGGATTTAATGTTTTTAATGGTTGAATTATTTCATTAGTTTAGTTTTAAGGTTTGTTTTTAGGGATTATTAGTTAATATGTATATCTTTAAGCTTTCAAAAACTTATAATAAAAGTTTATTCCAAGTTTTGTTTATAATCTAACCCTCATTTTTGAGTCCTTTGTCAAATATTTTCATGAGGAGATTCATGTAGCAACTTTGTTTTTCCAGTTTTTGTCATTATCATTGGGAGCATATTACGAGGTGATGGAAATGAATTCTAGAAAACCAAAAGAGTTTTTTGTTCACAATAGAATAATTCACAAAAACCTCTCTCAATTTTGCAACAGCTGTTATCATTTGAGAGATTTGAATTCATCTTTGTGGCCTATTTTTAGGGTTTGAATTATTTAATAATTTCATGTTTTAGTCACCAATTTCCAACACGTATTCCAATCAATTTAAGGGGAATTTTTAAAAAACAAGAGAGTTTTTTGTTAATAACAAATTCATAAAAACAAACCTCTCTCAGGTTTTGCACAGGTGTCTTGGATCGACGAGAGATATGAAGGCGTCTTTGAGACCTAAATTTTCATAAATTCGCCAAATTTCCCCAAATCTGATTTGCTATTTTTGGGTGAATTGTCTTTAAAGATTTTGAGTTATCATGTAATTAATTGATGTAACTGTTTCAAATTTCGACCTAGAAGGTATTTATGGAACTAATTTACCTTTGTAATGATAAAAGGAAGACAAACATACAATTTTGAGGGAAGATTTTTCACTCAAGGGGAGGGTTTTGGAGCTTTGATTTCTCAAGCTAGTATTTATAACTCTTATGTAAGTGGATGCCTGTTATTGATTATATATAAACTAATAAGCCCTTTTACCTGTCATGATTTTTCATTTTTGATCTGGTTGATTGCTCGGTCTACAATTTCATTTCCTGTTTAAATGTTTATTCATGTAAATGCTTGTAGCTTGTGGGTGGAATTAGTATTTCATGTGTAATGTTTATGACTTATTGGGATGTGTTTGATACCCAGTTTATCCAAATTGCATGATTCAGTTCTGTATTAGCTTGTGGATGTTTATTTCCTCCTTGCTAATGAATTTTTTTAAAACCAAAAACTTAAAAACCAATTTTATTCTATTTCATTTTGAGATTGTGTTAGCTTGTTCTTCTGGTAGTCTAGGAACAATTTCTGGCACTAACATCTTTGGCGTTGTTGCCAGGGACGAAGCTAAAGTATATATTCTCCAGGATAGCATTATTCATCTGATTTTGAGAGGTGAACAAAGTCAGAAAATATTTTAGACTACAATTTTTCACCGGCGACTCCACGATTAAAGATTCCACTGCAAGGAGAATTTTGTTGACAGAAAAATGAAGAAACCAAATGGAAATACTAGGTATCAGCTTATTACTTTCCTCCATGAGGTTTTATTCTTATTCATCAATTCTTTCCTATCTTCCCATTGCATGTCAAAAGAATTATTTTTTGTTTTGTCTATTCCAATGATCATAAACCTTCAAGTACATATCCCTCTTTGGAAGAAGAAAGTCTACATTCTTCTTGTTTTATTGATGTTGATCCTATTCCTTCATTTGAAATACATGTGCAACATGATATACATATACCCATATCTCTTGAACCTTATTATTCTGGTCATCTTGTAGAGAATAAAGTTGATCTATTACCTTCTAACATCACTGCTGAAACTTGCGAATAGCTTGTTGAACCTCATTTTCAACTCATAAATTTTTAGTCTAGACTCAAATAGAAGATGTTTAAACCTCTTAGGCTGGCATATTTCTTACATCCTTACCCTTCCTACTTTGTTGAATATCTTCCCCATTTTACTGGAAAAGACCATATTACAGCAGAGAAGCATTTAGAATCTTTTCATAATTTCATTGATAATTTTGAAATCATGCATGAGGATGTGGTCATGAGGTTATTTTCGAAATCCTTTGCTAGAGATGATGGATTTTGGTTCCAAAATTTAAAAGATGATTCATTTGGATCGTGGGAAGAGTTACATGATGTCTTTTTGCATGAGGATGTGGTCATGAGGTTATTTTCGAAATCCTTTGCTGGAGATTATGGGTTTTGCTTCCAAAATTTAAAAGCCGATTCAATTGGATCATGGGAAAAGTTAAATGATGTCTTTTTGAAGTATTGGGGTAAGAAGAAATATTATGATCAATTTCTTTCCGAATTGTATAGTTTGAAAGGGAAAATGATGAGGCAATTACTAAATTTAATTGGAGGTTTCAAAGTTTTTATATCAGTATGCCTATGGAGATCAGACCTTCGAAAAAACTTGCTATGGTATATTATGTTATGGATCAACATTCAAATCTTGTCTTTTTTCTGTTAGAAAGGAAATCATCATCTTTAAGACAATTGTTTGAGGATGCAAAAGGAGTGGAGGAGAACATGCGAGCTTGCAAAATGCTTCGAGATCAGGCTCATGTTGAAGATATTCAAGCTTATGAACATAAAGAAGAACGTAGGTATCATTCAGATTTAAGACAATTTTTTTCATCATTTTCAGATTTTCATATGAACAAGGATATAAATGAAGCTTGTGTTGATTCTTCATATCAGTTTGATGAATTTTTTGATGATAATATACTTTCAGTGGATTATAGTAGAAATTTCCTAGTTCTTGCTATGAGATTATCATGTTATGAAGAAGAAGTTGCTTCTCTTCAACCTCTTACTATTGATATAAGAAATAAGCTGCCATTCTTGACTTATGGTCACTTTCAAAATTTATTTGTTCAAGTTTTGATCAAGGGTTTTATTTAAAGGTTGAGAAGCAGTTGGAAGAGCCTTTGGTTTCCATTCTTGTGCCAAAGTTTAAAAAGAACAGCAATGGAGAGGAAGAGAACGCTTCACTTTATGATGAATATAATGAAGACATTGAAGTTTTAAACCAGAAATTTCATGATTCTGTGGCTTCTTGGATGGAGTTTTATTTTTCAAAGGTTTCTAATGCTCCAGCTTTTGGCATACTTCCTATTTCCATTCATAAGTATTAGATGCCTACAGACTCTTTATTGCATTTATCATATCTTTCGTGGGTTTTCTCAAAAAGTAGCATGCATGGAATTATGATTCTCAGTCAAATGGTTTCTTGGCTTCACTGAAAGTATGATTACACTTGATTGGGTTGTTTCCTCCAATTAGAAGTAGGAGTAAATAACAGAATAAGCTCACTATACGAGCATGTAGATTCTTTTCATTATGTTGGTTTGTAGTAGTATTTTGTCATTTCAAAGTTATGTGTTCAGAGTTTGAGAAAGTTGCAGAGATTTGGTAAATGACTCCATCACCCAATGAATAAGGCACAAGGTCTACAGGTTCTTGAAGCCTCACAAGGAGGAATTCATCCCACAGCAAGATCCAGATGTTATAACTAGATCTTGTTCTTAGTTTATCTGTCCTAATTTTCAACCATTGGTTTAAAATGATTTTACATTTTATGTTGATTTTAAAAAGTTTTGACAATCAGAAATTTTTGTTGGATTTAATGCTTTTAATGGTTGAATTATTTCATTAGTTTAGTTTTAAGGTTTGGTTTTTTGGCTTATTA
This sequence comes from Pseudotsuga menziesii, assembly GCA_001517045.1. Classification (NCBI taxonomy): domain Eukaryota; kingdom Viridiplantae; phylum Streptophyta; class Pinopsida; order Pinales; family Pinaceae; genus Pseudotsuga; species Pseudotsuga menziesii. The sequence goes on from LPNX010602858.1 coordinate 563,377, forward strand.
GTTAATATGTATATATTTAAGCTTTCAAAAACTTATAATAAAAATTTATTCCAAGTTTTTTTTTTAATCTAACCCTCATTTTTTAGTCCTTTGTCAAATATTTTCATGAGGAGATTCCTGTCGCAGCTCTGTTTTTCCTGTTTTTGTCATTATCATTGGGAGCATATTATGAGGTGATCGAAATGAATTCTAGAAAACCAAAAGAGGTTTTTGTTCAAAACAGACTCATTCACAAAAACCTCTCTCATGTTGTCAACAACCTTTATTGTTTGAGAGATTAGAATTCATATGTGTGGCCTATTTTCAGGGTTTGAATTACTTAATAATTTCTTGTTTTAGTCACAAATTTTCAGCATGTATTTTGATCACTTTAAGGGGAATTTTTAAAAACCAAGAGAGGTTTTTGTTCATAACAGAATCATTTAAAAACCCCTCTCTCAGGTTTTGCACATGTGTCTTGGATTGAGATATATGAAGGCGTCTTTGAGACCCAAATGTTCATAAATTCACCAAATTTCCCCAAATTTGATTTGTTATTTTTGGGTTAATTGTCTTTAAAGATTTTGAGTTATCATGTAACTAATTAATGTAACTGTTTCAAATTTTGACCTAGAAGGTAGTTATGGAAATACTTTACCATTGTAATGATAAAAGGAATACAAGCATACAGTTTTGAGGGAGAATTTTTCACTTAAGGAGAGGCTTTTGGAGCTTTGATTTCTCAAGCTAGCATTTATAACTCTTATGTAAGTGGATGACTGTTATTGATTATATATAAACTAATAGGACCTTTTACCTATCATGCTTTTTCATTTCAGATCAGGTTGATTGCTCAGTCTACAATTTCATTTCCTATTTAAAGGTTTATTCATGTAAATGCTTGTAGCTTGTGGGTGGAATTAGTATTTCATGTATAATGTTTATGGCTTATTGGGATGTGTTTGATCCCCATTTTATCCAACTTGCATGATTCAATTCTGTATTAGCTTGTGGATGTTTATTTCCTCCTTGCTGATGAAGTTTTTTAAAACCAAAACCCTAAAAACCAATTTTATTCTATTTCATTTTGAGATTGTGTTAGCTTGTTCTTTTGGTAGTCTAGTAACAATTTCTGGCACTAACATCTTTGGCGCCATTGCCGGGGACGAAGCTGAAGTATATCTTCCCTGGGATATCATTATTGTTGTATCTGAGATCCACAGAGAAAATAATACACAGAATTTAATAACAGACATTCATCAATGAACACAAGAGTTTACTGTGGTAAAACCCTCGAGAGAGAAACATCCACTGAGCAATGGTATCAGTCTTCCTTATTATTCAATGAATGAATATTACAACAGCTTACAACTCTCCAGCTCTTCTCTATGAGAATACAAGAAATATATACATTTCTTTCACATTTACTCTTAACTGAATAAACTAAATCAATTCGGTAAGTTCGTTATGCAGCCACCGAGAGAATGGTTGTCACCCATTTCCAACAATCTCCACCTTGAAAACAATTTACCTGATACCTTTCTCATTGCTCTATTCATTACCTTTCCTACAAGCCTAGAGAAGCTAGGCACCATCGTAGCTTCTCTAAAGTAACCGGCTTCGTGAACATGTCTACACTATTCTCTTTAGTGTGAACCTTTTCAAGAAACACTCCACCTTTATCAACATCATGACTACCAAAATGGTATTTTACGGGAATATTCTTTGTCTTACTGTGATAAGCTGTATTTTTAGCCAAATGAATAGCACTATGACTGTTACAGAGAGAAATTCCTATGGCTTGGGGTACCACAACAGACAGCTTGACTCCAGAAATCAATCTTTTCCTATATGCAAGAGAAACCAAATATCTAACACTAAAAGATCTCAATTTGTACCTTATTCCAGACGGTTGATGTAGATCCCCATTGAGCTTTCCACTCTAGCTTGTATTGGCAATTTGCTTCCTCAACATTTAGCAAATAAGACAAGCATACTATATATAATTGTGTTAGACCTACTCTAGAATATATAATCAATAACATATAAGAATTTAAAAGCATCCATGGATCAAATACTCATTTAAATACACATTATTGGACAGGAAAAGATATTTCTATTATTATAAAACAGAGATTACAATAGTGACAACTTCTGTCTGCATGTCTACGAATCGAAGAAACTAAGTCCCCCACTTGGGCCTCCACCACTTCAATCATCCATCTCTCGATAGCAAGCTCACAAGCAAAAGGAAAGATTGGGAAGAACACAAAGTGCTCCAAGGAACAAAGGGATGCAGACTCAAGTATAAGCTCTGGAAACAATGGACTATAGTTTTCTTGCTCTTCAATGGGGCAATGGAAGGTCAAATCCGAGTGATCTCAAAGCATATGGAAATCCATGAGACAAGTGACTCAGATCCACATCAAGGAAAACTCCAAAATAATTTGGCCTTTTGCACACATCCTGATGTACACAGGTTTAAGGTTCAAATCCGCGTACATCCAGGCGGACAACTTCTCACATTGATTCACACATGATGGGAGATCATGAAGATGAAATTCCTGAGTTGCCTTCTCCACCTCACGAGGTTGGGGAAGAAGATACTACCCCTACATATGATCCTTCACCTGATATACCTACACACTCTGGGTATGATCCCTCATTCATAGGTCGTTGGTATTGGTTTTTGGGAAATGAGACTCATCATGAACCTATGAGCACTAGTTATGTTAGTTATGGCATGTCTAGTATCCCTGCACATGATTCAGTACAGCATGCCAAGTCGGAGTTTGAACTTAACACTACACCTAGGGGCACTCCCATTCCATCCATGTGGAGAGATTTGGGAACACAAGTCACATTGCACCTTCCATCACGGTGGTGGAAGCTACATCACATGTTCATCCTAGACTTGGTGTTAGTAGTCCTATTTGGATATCAGAATCAATACAAGTGACTATAGGTAATACCACTTACATCACTTCACATGTCCCTTCATCCTCTATTCCTAGTTCTTCGAATGCTATTCCTCCCCCTCATTCACGTGGTTCTTCGGGCCAGAATGTTGCTACTAGTCATGTTCATATTGCTGCTACTCACGTAGTCGTGTCTCAGAGTCAAGTACCTCTTGTTGTCTCAGGATGTCGTATTGCTACTTCTGGAGGTCATATTCCTACTTCTGGAGGTCATATTCCTACTTATGGAGTTTCTCATGGGACATCTCATGGGACTTCTTATGGACCACAATATGGATAGAATTATTTAGCTTATGGGTACGGGTATCAACAACCTGCTTACTCTCTGAATTATGGCTTTGCAGCCCCACATATTCAAGGTACACCACATTATGATGCTTCCATGCCACCCTACATGGGTCAAATGGAAGGAGGGTACTATGGCCATGGCCATGGTGGTTATGGTAATCAGTCTTATGTGAACCAAAATTATCAGGGAGTGTGGCATTGACCTGCTCAACCTAGGCTCCCTTTCCTCGCAATGTTAAATCTACTTGACTTGTTGAGACTCACAAACGATCCAGTATCTCATGACCCAGCTTGGCCGGCTGTCCCTAATAAGCTTCCCTCAGACATTCCCAAATTCAAGTGCAAACCAGGAGAAGATCCTAGTGAACATGTTACTACATTTCACCTTTGGTTCTCTTCTAATTCCTTACACAAGGATTCGATCCATTTAAGGATATTTCAACGCACCCTCACCGGGACTACAATGAAATGGCACATAGAGTTACCTAGGGGGGCATTCGTTTTGTTCGATGACCTAGCTATGAATTTTCTCAATCACTTCCAACTACCAGTGCGTTACGACGTTGGTACATAACTCTTGTTGACATTTCGGAAAGACAAAGCCACGCATATCTCGGACCATATCCCAGAGTGGCATAGATGGAAGAGATTGATTAAAGCCTTCATACCGCCGGAGTTTCTCCTTGAGTGGTTCCTTAAATTGTTACTGCCTTATATAGTGAAGGATGTTTCTACATCTGGAGTTCAGAACGAGGAACAAGCCATTTTTAGGGCGCAAGAATTGGATTTGATTTATGCTCAATCTGGATTTTTATATGAGATCATTCCTAATGCTCTGCATTCTAGTTTCGACCCTAAGATCAAACCTGGACCACATGCCGATGGCATTGTTGGTTATACAAGTACCAAACTTGCATATTCGATTGTACAATAGGTGAGTCAATTTTCTATCAACCAATCTGCCTCGGGACAAGCCACGACTTCGTATCAACCCACCCAAACAGCGAATGTGCTTTCGGTGCAATCGTCGAACCAAAAGGGTAACCAACAACCTGGAAGGAATAAGAAGAGGGGTAAGAACAATTGTAAGGGTGGGAATAGGAATGAAAATGCCAATTCTAATGACAAGAATTCCCACAATACTATGAGGGACAAGCTAAACGTAAGGTTAATTTTCCTTGCAAATTGTGTAAGGATGACAACCTCACTCACTTGTGCCCTCGTATAGAAGAAGCCTCGAGGTTCATATCACAGGGCTCAGCTATGCTGACCAACCCTTTACCCCATAATAAAAACATGAATTTGAGGTCCCATGATCAGTCTGGTGGAGATCAAGATCCACCGGAAGCCAGTAGTGGTCATGGTTGCATCAACATGGTGCGTGCTACTAAGGTTGTGACTCATGTGAAGGACTATGGTTCGTCACAACCTGACCTTGGAAAGGAACCTGCTCCACCCAAGAATCCTTTGCGTATTGAAAACCCTGTGGATAAACCTGAAGTTGCACCTCGCATTCCTAAGGGAGTCCTAAAGCGTTCAGGGCACAATCCTAATGCCCAAGCTTCCCAGAACTATTCAATTATCAAGGATTCGGGCAACACTCCTTGTGTGATGTCTGCACTTGAAGTACTTCAGATTTGTCCCTCGTAGAGGAAGGGTTTGCTTTCTGCTCTTGGGGTTAACGATGATAACTCTTCCTCCATCATCAAATTTGAAACCGTGGGACTACAGCCTCGCTTTCCTTACTATGTGTCTCTCTTGATTCATGTAGAATGTCTTAACATGACCGTCAAACGCATTGTGATTGATGAAGGAACTACTGCTTCCATGATGGCTTTGTCATGTTGGAAGGGTTTGAGTTCCCCTGAGTTGTCTAATCCGTTACCATGTTGACTGTTTTTGATGGTAGATCGTTTCGGCCGCACGACATTCTTCCTTCTCTTAAGGTCCATTTGGGAGGGAAGACTGTCGCGATCGAGGTCAAGGTGGTTGATGCGTCCCTTGATTACAATCTGTTACTAAGTAGGAATTGGATGTATAGTATGCAAGTCGTAGCTTCTTCTCTAATTTGAGTTGTATGTTATCCGTTTAATGGGAGGGTTGTTGTGATTGATTAAACATCATTCAAGAATCAAAGTGTTACTGCATCATTGGGAGCTTCTATCCTGATTATCAATCATTCTCAGCCGAAAACTGGGAGTGTGGGTGTTGGCATGTATCCATCCCTTATGGAAACCTTTAGTTGTCCTACACCCGTTCTTATGATCAGGTCTAGTTCCAATGAGGCTTCATCTTCATTGAGTTCGGTGTCTTTTTGCACTACTCATATGGAAGATCCTTGGATTCTTCCTACATCAATTCCTTCGAGTAATCCTATCGAAATGGATGTGTCGTTTCCTGCAGCAATGATAGCATATCAAGCAAATCTTGAATCTGTTGCAGAGCCTAGTCCTTCCTCTTCTTGGACAGAGGAGGAGGACCCATATGTGCTTCCTGCATGGGGAGTTGAGTCTTCTCACGCACATGATTACCTTGATAGTGTTTTTTCGTCAGATGAAGTTATTATTGAGGCCATGTCTAGGGTTGAGCCACCTTGGGAAGAGTTACATCATAGATCTTATTTTCTTCTTGATCTTGACCATTTGGAGCATGAGGACTTTAGGGAGGTTCTTAGTGAGATAATTGGCAGTCCGTGGTTCCATTGAGCTCTCTTGGTCTGATGGTTGATGGAAACATGGCAAATCTATCTCCTGCCATTCCTATTAATATCTCTTGTGATCCTGGCAGGATTGAGAATGTCTATATTGGGGCAGAATGTTCCCATGCTGAGATTCAAGAGTATACCGAGCTGTTCAAAGAGTTTCATGATATTTTTTCTAGGTCATATGAGGAAATGCCAGGTATCGACCCTCACATCATCGAACATGAAATCAAGACCTATCCAAATGCAAAACCTATTTGACAATGCTTGCGTGCGGTGAATCCTAGAAAAGCACTCGCGATTAAGGTTGAGATAGAAAAGCTATTGAATGCCTATTTTATCTATCTCGTTCCCTTGACAAAGTGGGTTTCAAATCTCGTTTCGGTTGATAAGAAATAGGGAACAATCTGTATATGCACTGATCTCCGTGACTTGAATCGTACCTGTCCTAAGGATAATTTTCCCACACCATTTATTAATCAATTTTTGGATGAGTGTGTGGGAAGCGAGGTATTTTCCTTTATGGACGGATTTTTTGAATACAATCAGATCTAGATCAAACCCGAGGACCAACATAAAATGACATTTATTTGTCCTTGGGGTACCTTTACATATCGGAAGATGCCTTTCGGCCTTAAAAACACCAGAGCTACATTTCAGCGGGCTATGACTTTGATCTTCCATGATCTCAAATCGATAATTGAAGTCTTTTTGGATGAACTTGATGCTCATTCTCATTAGAGGATGCGTCATTCCTACCATTTGAGATTAGTGTTTGAAAGATGCCGCCATTACTTAGTTAGATTAAATCCTCATAAGTGCATCTTTTGCGTGAAGTCTGGTCACTTGTTAGGGTTCGTTGTATCCAAGGAGGGTATAAGAGTCGACCCTTTGAAGTTTGAGGAAATACTTCAATTGCCTCCCCCAAGAAACATTAGACATCTTCAATGTTTGCAAGGCATGGAAAATTTCTTATGGAGATTCGTCATTAACTTTGCCAATTTGACTAGAGGCTTTATGCATCTTTTGAAGAAGGACGCTACCTTTTGCTAGGATGATCAAGCCCAAGTGTCCTTTGATGCGCTTAAGCGAGCCTTAGCATCGGCCCCAGTGATTAGTCCACCCAACTATAGCCGTGACTTTTTGCTTTATGTGGTCGCGTCCATGGAGACGATTGGTATGGTTTTGGTTTAGGAGGATGAGGAGCTCTAGGAGCATGTCATATATTATTTGAGCTTAAACCTTATATATGTAGAGATCCATTATTCCCATGTGGAGAAACTTGCCTTAGCTACCATTCATGTGGTTCAAATATTGAGACACTATATTCTCCTTCGCTAGACCTTGGTGGTAGCCCATGTCAATCCATTTCAGTTCGTCCTTACTAGAAGGATGATCGGGGAAAAGTATAATAAGTGGATTGTCATCCTACAAGAATTCGATCTCGATTTTGTTTCAGCAAAATTGAAAAAATCGTTGATTTTTGCGGAGCTTATATCTGATTTCCCAAGTGAGGAGGAGGAGGAAGTTTGTGCAGATACGTTTGTTGATAAGCACATTTTCTTGATCTCAAATTTGGACCCATGGTATGGAGATATCATCATATATTTACAAACATTGAAGGTCCCTACTCACCTTTCACGGGATGAACAACGACGGTTACGTCACGTATCCAAGAACTACCTTATAGTGGATAACACATTATACCACCATGGGGTAGATTCAATTTTACGTCGTTGTTTAACTCATGAGGAAACTGAGCTTGTGTTGAATGAATTCCACAGAGGGGCATGTGGTGGTCATTTATCTGGGATTTCTATAGCCCAAAAAATCTTGAGAGAGGGTTATTTCTGGTCATCGATCTTTAAATATTGTGTCAATGTGGTCAAGAAGTGCCACCCTTACTAGGTGTTTGCACGTAATATGCGCTCATGTCCTTCCCTGTTACATCCGATTATCACCGCTGGTCCCTTCACTAAGTGGGGGCTTGATTTCATGGATTGCAACCCAGCTTCAGTTGGGGGGCATTATCATATTATAGTGGTTGTTGACTATTTCATGAAATGGGTTGAGGCTATGGCCACAGTTAAATCTGACGGTGAGACAGTCGCACATTTCATATTCAACCAGATCATTACTCGGTTCGGTGTTCTGAAGAAGCTTGTCACTGACCATGGTAGGCACTTTCAAAATAGGATGATGGAAGAGTTGGCCTTGAATTTAGGGTATAAGCAGGAACATTCCTCTTCTTATTACCCTCAAGTGAATGGACAGGTTGAAGCAGTGAACAAATCACTTAAGTCCATTCTCCAATGCACCATCGCACAAAGCAATATCAATTGGTATATCATGTTATATCCTACTTTGTGGGCTTATAGGATTGCGGTTAAGACTGCCACCAATTCTTCTCCATATCAGCTTGTACATGGAGTGGAGTCTGTCTTGCCAGTTGAATGCAAAATCCCTTCATTGAAGCTAGCCATAGAGCTTTTACCAGACACCTCCCCATTGGAGGAACGTTTGGTCCACTTAGAGCAGCTTGATGAGCAACGCCGAGATGCCTTGGTGGCTTTAGAAGTAAATAAGTGTCATGTTAAGTTCCAATATGATAAATATGTCTGTCCAAGGAAGTTTAGTGAAGGAGATTTTGTCCTTTTGTAGGATCAAGCTAAAGAATCCTTGAGGGCAGGAAAGTTTAATCCCATGTGGCATGGTCCTTACATTGTTAAATGTGTGTTACAGAAGGATGCCTATGAGCTACTAGATTATGAGGAGACAGCCTTGGCAGAGCCTAGAAATGGGCTCTATCTTAAAAATTACTATGCATGATCCTCGGCCAGGGCTGATTATTGTATATTATTGTACAGTTTTTGCATAGTTAGGTTTTTTCTTATGATGATCGGGTTTGTGATTAGCTTTTGTTTCTTATGGAAGATGTCAATGGAATCTTCCACCTTCATAGGATTCGCGGATGGTGCTAGCCGTCACACTCAACACTCAACCTCTGCTGCTTGGGTGATTTATGCTCCTACGGGTCAGGTATTGTCTTCAAGAGGCGTATGTTTACAGCCCTCTTCAAACAATGTTGCTGAGTATAGTGCCATTATCGAGCTTCTATGGGATGCCATTTCACATGGTGTTCTCTCTCTTGAGGTATCTCTTGATTCTCAATTTGTAGTGTCACAACTTAATGGCTTGTATCATGTTAGGGATCCAACATTATTACGAAGATTATTACATGTGATATTGTTAGAACGACAATTTGACAGCATAACATGTATACATGTTCCAAGAATTTATAATCAAGTTGCTGACTCATATGCTAACTATGTGTTAGATTGGCATCTGTTTCATAGACAATAATCTCATCACAAACATACATTTTTACACATGTAAATAAATAAATCGATCATCATAAAAATTTTTCATTAAAAAGTGACGCCATAATACATAAGTGTCATGATACAAAAATGGGGCTTTCGAGCCACCAAAATATAATACACGGTAGTACAAAAATGTGTCACTCCCAGGTATCTAAGCCTAGTGAGGAGGAGGGGGGTTCTGATCATGGAATGTCACCACGAATCTAGCTAGCCATTGAAATAACCACACCCATGCTCGTGGTACACCCACCACCTGACACTGCATGGCCTCAGGCAAGTCCTCGACTTGCACCATGGGTACCCTATGTGTCAGCCGCACAAAGTTTGTGTGGATGATTTGGAGCGTCCGCTCTGCATCCACACCCATAATGTCGTCTCCTCTTCCCCTTCGTCTATGACAAGGGAAACTGTCAGGCCGTCATGGTCCTACATCTGCATACATATGACAGATCATCACTATGTGTCGTTTGGTTCCATATATCAAAAAACACAAAAAAATTTAATAACTCAAAAAACTTTAAAAAGAGGGTTGGGATTTGCTACCAATGTCACCATATGCTGCTCCTAGTGGTAGAGTCATGTCGAGATCTCCCTAGAAATCTATCCCCGCATAGTGATAATCATCAATGGAAACTATCTATCACCGCCACCATGGAAAGAAATCAGCTGCGTAGGGGTCAGACACCCTACCTCTACCCAGTCTGTACATCGCATCTGTCCAATGTCATTTGGATGGATCTTGAACCCCATGAGGAGGAACGTCAACTATAGGGCTTAGCCCTGGAACACGCTCAAAGAAAAACATGCTCAGTATATTGTTGAAACTAAAGTTTCGTACCCTACCCATTTTGCAGTCACTGAGCTGCTACTTCATGTTACTCAACAGCACAGTGCTCTAACTGTAAACTGTAGGTCTCATGCACTCCACTGCATAGAACATCAATGATCTCGAGGCCTGGTGGAGTGATGCCAGACCAGCTATCCTACCGAGTGCCAGTAGTATGGCTTTCTGCCCAAGTACCTGTATGGATTTTGTTGGGATTTGACTCCCAACCTTTTTCGTGTCTGGAAAATAGTATACTGCTATGTACTCATCTATAGTGAGGCCACCTCCGGGCCCGCGAGAGCGTAGGTTCACCACCTCTCCCCATCGGGACAATCCTGTAATGAAATATATGTCCTCCACCTCTATAGTGAGGGACATCCTATCGATTTGAAATGACCCTAAGTTAGGATCCCAGTAGTCTACTAGCATTTGCAATAGTCTTGGTTTGGCCCTTAGGCTGCCAAGACACCAAAACTTGTATACCCTACATGCACGTAACGCTTGTTGAGCCATTAGATCACCTCGAACTGCTTCTTCTACATCCCCATGCTCTCTCCCCCTTTCATTCTAGAACCATCTTGCACATTTACATTGAGTTTTGGTCATTATTTGTCTTAGAAAACATTAAACACGGCCACATACGTGAATGTTTGTAAAATAGCCACGTATGTACGCGACTTTGGGCCATTTTTCCACGTATACCCATCCCTATACACAAAAAAATCCCCTATTTTCACGGGGTCAAAGTGCATATCTTAGAATGGCCTAAAAATTAATTTTGACCATGGGAATTGAAAAAAATTACATGCAAATGGAAGAGTAGGGCATGGGAAGTTACCTGGAAAAAATGATGTTGGATTCTGCCTGACGAAACTCTCAAAATTCACGTTTGAAGTTCTGAGTTCAATTGGGTAAAAATTTCAAATGATATATAATGTTTTGAATTTTTTACTATTTATAGAAACATTTTACCCCCTTTCTATAGTTTTGAACCATTTATGACCCTTTTTGGACCGTTTTTTACTAATATGATGATGTAGGAGATCATTTTGAGTGTCGTTTCGACCATTGTTTTGACCCATTCATGCCAATTTCAGGTATGATGTTTAAACTGGCATATAGGTTAGATTTCACCTCCGTTTTCATTTTTCATGACCTTATGACCGTTTCATTATAACCTTAGGTACGAACCCATTCTATCCTGTCACAGAACCTTCTTGTTGTTTTAGAAGTGACATGATGTGAATGGTAGAGCTTGACCTTACATGGGTACCCTAGTTAGCTCCTTGTTTGCATTTGGTGCCCATGCCGACAGTTTGTCCTTTAGGGTGTGGGATTCTGTTGTATAGTATCACCATGTCATTTTGCAAGAGCCTCATACTCCTCTTGATCTTTTGCTAGCATGTTTCCCCAAGACTCCCTTATGTCAAGTTGTAATCGCATTATCATGAGCTTTTTCTGCCTCATTGAGCCTTATGCCGACTTCCCTGAATTTGAGTATCAACCATATAGCCCAATCTTGTCTCATGTCTAGCCATGCAAAGCCATTTTATATATCCTTTGCAGCTTGATTCCCTATTTTTACCAGGAGGGGGCTTTTCCACGAGTGTCACTATCCTACACATATGTCCTTGCATTGAGCAAAAGTATGTTCTGCTGCTTAGAACTAGTTTTCTTTCCCATTTGACACTCGTCCCCTCCTAGTCTATAACTTTAAAGTGATTTTATTATTTTTCAATATTTTCAAATATTTGAAAAATTCTAGAGAAATTAAAAAACCAAAAAGTCGGACAAGAAAATATGTTATCTTTGGCAGCAGTTGAGTCGTGTCACCTTCGAATAGAGCACTATATGTCATATATGTTGGTTGGGTTAATAGTTTGACTTTAGGAGCTGTACTCATTTTCTGAGTTTATCTCCATTGAATGGTTAAGCTTCCAGTCCCTATGGAGCCTCTGTTGATGCCTCCTGTGTCGCAAAGATGTCCCAATTTTGTATATTGAGTCTATGCTGCCTACATTCAGTCACCATTCGCCTTTATGCTATTGTTTGAAGGAAGTTGAAACTTGAGTCAGACATTCCTTAGTTATCTTGACTTTGCATGTTGGCCATTCCCAGTACAGTTACTGGTTCGTGCACCTTATGATTGAGTTCTTCCATATTAGACATCCTTGTTGAGTAGCTAATGTTGGATGATGGGGGATGCCTTAATGCCCTCCTTCCAGCAGATTTCATCCCATCGACTTCAGATCATTTATTCTGGGATAGGAATCTAGAGTCATTTTTGAGTGCCTTGAGACTTGCAGTAATTAGTGGCAGGTTCTCTCGCCATCAACAGTTTTTGGGAATACATCAATGTCCCCTGATCGATGGATTCTCTCAATTGTTCGACCTCAACACATTTATTCACACTTGTTAGTTTTCACTCTGGTACCTTGATTCCCATTTTCATTATCGGTGGGTGATCTCGCATCTGTTAATGGTATACATCAATGATCGATAATCAGACAATGGACTACTATGTTTGACCTCAACACCTCTATTCACAGAGTAGGACATGTACTCATAGTGATTTGTGTAGAAGACCTTCCAAACTAGTGGCATCTCTTATATGCTACCTCCTTGATTGTGCCAGTGTTCATGAGATTTCAGCTCTCATGACTTAATTCCAGTATATGTCAGATATTTCCAGCCATTATGGAGATCTTGATCCATTATATATCTTTAGCTTTCATGGAGATCATGATCCTTTGTATATCTTCATTATGGAGATTCTGAGCGATCTATATTGTACATGGTGATGACCACACATGTCATATTTTGTATCATGCCTATTCATGGCCATTGTACTCTTATGTATCTAGGACTACTACATCTACTTACAGTTATGTGTAGAGTTTGATTATTGTATTGTACTGATTGGATGGCTGGTTCCACTGGGTTCTTCATCACTCCACTTCTGGGATGGAATTATAATGTATTTCGGCCATCGTATGACCCCTCTGACCTCACACATTAGGGGGCATCTGTTACAACTGATTTTACCACACATGGTGAATCACACCTTTATGTCCTTCCCTGTCCCTCTACAGACTCTTTGGACCCCATGGACCATTTTTTTACCTTTGATTTTTCCAATATCATCCCTAAAAACATGCAATAATTGCCATACATGACTTTTAATCCCTTTCTCGCATATATACGCGGATTTGACCCTTAAACCCACATACATCAGGATGTGTGCAAAAGGCCAAATTATTTTGGAGTTTTTCTTGATGTGGATCCAAGTCACTTGTCTCTTGGCCTTCCATATGCTTTGAGATCGCTTGGATTCGACCTTCCATTACCCCATTGAAGAGCAAGAAAACTATAGTCCATTATTTCCAGAGCTTATACTTGAGTCTGCATCCCTTTGTCCCTTGGAGCACTTTGTGTTCTTGCCAAGCTTTCTGTTTACTTGTAAGCTTGCTATCGAGATATGGAGGATTGAAGTGGTGGAGGCCCAAGTGGGGGACTCAGTTTCTTCGATTCACAGACGTGCCGACAGAGGTTGTCACTATTGTAATCTCTATTTTATATTTATAGAAATATCTTTTCCTGTCCAATATTGTGTATTTAAATGAGTATTTGATCCATGGATGCTTTTAAATGCTTATATGTTATTGATTATATATGCTAGAGTAGGTCTAACACAATTATATATGGCATGCTTGTCTTTTTTGCTGAATGTTGAGGAAGCAAATTGCCAATACAAGCTAGAGTGGAAAAGCTTAACGGAGATCTACATCAACCGTCTAGAATAAGGTACGAATTGAGATCCTTTAGTGTTATATATTTGGTTTCTATTGCATATAGGAAAGGATTGATTTCTGGAGTCAAGCTGTCTGTTGTGTTACCCTAAGCCATAGGAATTTCTCTCCATAACATTGTCTATCACAAAAAACTTTTATAATGTTCTGAACTTTTCCTAACTCACCCAGCAAACCTTTTAACCAGACTACCTCTTTGCAAGCATGTGAAGCAACTATATATTCTGCTTCTGTAGTGGATAAAGAAACAATATTCTGAAGCTTTGACATCCAACTAATAGCTCCACCTGCAAGAGTAAAGACATAACCTGAAGTGGACCTCCTCTTGTCCAAATCACCTGCAAAATCAAAATCAACATAACCACAGACTTCATCACTACAACCATCAAAATTGATACAATAGTTGCTTGTGCCTCTTAGATACTAAAGCACCCATTTCACTGCTTCCCAATGCTCTTTTCCTGGATTTTCCATGTATCTACTAAAAACACCAACTACATGTGAAATATCCGGTCTTGTACTTATCATTGCGTACATTAAACTTCCTACTGCATTAGCATATGGTATATGAGACATATACTGCTTTTCTTCATCATTTTTAGGACTCAAACCTAAAGAAAGCTTGAAATGAGAAGCTAAATGGATATTAACAGGTTTCACCTAATTCATACCGAAACTCTAAAGTATTTTCTCCACATACTTCTTTTGCAATAACCACAGCTTGCCATTTTTCCTATCTCTATGTATCTGCATGCCCAAGATCTAATTTGCTACTCCTAGATCCTTCATATCAAATGTCCTAGTCAACTAAGCCTTTAACCTACTGATTTCAAACATGCTCTTGCTTGCGACAAGCATATCATCAACATATAACACCAAAATAATGAACATGTCATTTTCCAACTTTTTAAAGTACACACAATGATCATACTCACTCCTGGTAAAATTATGACTCACCATGAAAGAATCAAATTTCTTGCACCATTGCCTGGGAGACTGCATCAGGCCATACAATGACTTTTTGAGCTTGCAAACAAACCTCTTGTTGTGATTATGAACGAACCCTTCTGGTTGTTCCATGAAAATTTCCTCATCTAAATCCCCATGTAAGAAAGTTGTTTTGACATCTAGCTGCTATAAATCCAAATCATACGAGGCAACTAGTGCTAACAAAATTCTAATAGAAACAAGTTTTACAACTGGTGAAAAAATCTCATGAAAGTCAATACCTGCTTTCTAAGAAAACCATTTTGCAACCAATATTTCTTTGTACTTCGATACAATGTCATCAGCTCCTTTCTTCAGTTTGTACACCCATTTGCAGCCAACCACTTTCCTACTCTCTAGAAGTTCCACAAGATCCCATGTCTTGTTCTTTTCCAAAGAATCCATTTCTTCTTTCATTGCAAGTTTCCATTTGTCACTGTCAGACACTTTCAATGCTTCTTGATAATTGTCAAGTTCTCCTTCATTAGAAGTGAAAGCAACGGATGTGACAAAATCATCATACCTATTTGGAAAAGTTTTGTCCCATGTAGATATTCGTAGAGATTGTTGTGGTATCTCCTCTATTTCTGTCTGCTCATCCTCTTCCCAAGGAGTGTCCACATGAATATCCTCTTCCTGGACATCCTCATGATTCCCCATTGTAGATGACTGAGTATCAAACTGAACTTGCTGAAACTGTGGTACATTAGCCCGTTTCAAATTATTACTCACATCTAAATTTGATAGAGAAAATTCATTAAATGTTACATCTCTGTTTATGATGATTTTGTGGACAGTAGGATTCCACAATCTATATCCCTCAACACCATCACCATATCCAACAAAGATCATTTTTTATTGATTTAAGATCTAGCTTGCAACGCTGATTTTTTGGAATAAGAGCATATGCTTCACAACCAAATACTCTAAGATTAGAATAATAACATTTTTTACCTGTCCATACCTCTTCGATAATTTTGCAGTCAATGGCCATTGATGGTGATCGATTGAATAGATAACAAGCTGTAAGTAATGCCTCTCCCCACAATCCCTACTGCAAGTTTTCATTACTGAGCATACTCCTTGCTCTTTCAAGAAGAGTCTTGTTCATGTGTTCAACAACGCCATTCTGCTGCCGAGTGTAAACAATGGTCTTATGCCTCTTGATCCCATCCTTCTTGCAATAATTATCAAATTCCTTAGAAGTAAACTCAGTTCTATTATCTATTCTAAGACATTTAATGAACCTATGAGTGCTCTTTTCAACCAAAGCTCTAAACTACTTAAATATATCAAAAACATCATCTTTTTTCTTTAACAAATAGATCCATACTTTCCTCGAGTAATCATCTATAAAACTGACGAAATATGATGATCCCTCATAAGAAATTTTAGGAGATGGTCCCCATAGATCAAAATACCTTTACTAGTTTGTTTTCTAGATTTAAATTTTTGTCTATCTTGTTTACCATAAACACAATGCTCACAAAACTTCAAATCTACACATTTTAAACTAGGAAGCAACTTCTGATGAGCAAGTACCTTCATTCCTCTTTCGCTGATATGACCTAACCGCTGATGCCATAAATGAGTGAAGTCTACTGCACCAACTAATCCTACTATTGCTTGATCGATTTCCATTCTCCCTTCAAGTTTATATAGGTTCCCGACTCTGTTTTCCTTCATAACAACCAAGATACCTTTCGATATCTTCATAACTCCACCTTGAATCACAAATTTGTAACCAGCATCATCAAGAAATCCCATTGATATCAAGTTCTTACTTAGTTCAGGCACATGTCTCACATTTGTTAGAGTTCTAACAATCCCATCATACATTTTAATTCTAATACTCCCTATCCCAACAGTTTTACATGTAACATTATTTCCCATGTAAACTATACCGTCATCTACAGATTGGTATGTGTGAAACCAACTTCTATGAAGACACATGTGATGAGATGCTCCAGAATCAACTAACCAACCATAATGATATTCTGAGACATTAGAAGTAGTTAATACCTCATCAATCATACCTGAATGATTTTCTGCTATGTTTTCCTCATTTGCAGAGTTCTCCTCCCTAGAAGCTTGCTTGTGTTTCCAGCAGTGTTTCTTAAGATGTCTTGCTTTATTGCAAAACCAACACTTCAATTTACTCTTTTTTCCCTTTGAATTTTATCTTGATGTACCCCTTGAATGTTGTCCTCTTTCACTGGTTCTTCCCCTGGCTATGATTACTTATGATGTCGAGTTTTCAAGACTAGATTTCTTTCGAGTTTCCTCAAAAATTAAGGCTCCCACAACATCATCAAAGGTAATAGATTCAACAGAACTAAAATTGATAGAGATTACAAAATGTTCCCATGACTCAGGCAAAGAGCACAACATTAAAATTGCCTTGTCTTCAGAACTAATAATATCTTCCATACTAGACAACTGACAAACAAGAGTATTGAACGCATTCAAGTGATCAGAAATTTTTGTACCTTCTTTAATATGCAAGGTAAATAACTGTTGCTTCAAGAGGATTTTATTTGTCAAGGATTTAGTCATATAGAGACTTTCCAGTTTTGTCCAGAGACCTGCTGCTATAGTTTCAGACACAATATTAAATAAAATATCATCAGCCAAGCATAATCGAATAGCACTCAAAGCTTTTTCATCTATCTCGTTCTAGTCTTCATTGGACATATCACATGGTTTCTTGGTTTTCCCTACAAGTTCCTTCGCCACTCCTTGCTGTATCAACATATCTCTCATCTTGATCTTCCACAACTTGAAATTGTTGCTCCCATTGAATTTTTCAATTTCAAATTTAAAACTCTGTGTTTTTTCCATTTTCTCAAGAATTTGTTTTTAAAATATCATTGCTAGTTACTTTTATTTGAAAAAATATATTTCCAAAAAACTTGCGACACAAAGCTTGACTTTCAAATTTTTTATTTATTCCAAAACTTTCCAGTTTTAGCCTTGCAATAAAAAAAATTATTCCAAACTTCCAAATTTTTATTATTCTTTAGCACAAGTCTTTATTCCATAAATAATAACCGCAGCAAATTTTTTTTTTTTACTTCCAAAAAACTTTCAATAAACTTCATCGCTTCCAAACTTCCAATAAATAATATCACCATTTTATTTTCTTAACTCCAAGAATCCAGTTTTCTTTATAAAAAAATACAGTCTTTTTCCTCCATCCTTTAACTATATCCTTTATATATA
>LPNX010602884.1:0-86419 GCA_001517045.1 Pseudotsuga menziesii
CCAATCGAACCATCACTTCACTAATCATAAAATTAAGTAGTTATTATGCATTAATGGAAGATGTGACCAAAAAGCATGCAGTCAAAATATCTTGTTACTTCAACATAAGTACACTGCAACTATATCTTGTGACATGAGTTCACATTGGGACAGACGTATAGTCTGCAACAACATTTCTCTTGCAATAGATGTATAGTCTTCGACATAATATTACACTCGTGACACATCCTGAAACTTGTGACAAAATTATAAAATCGCAACAAAAACAATATATATATATATATATATATTTTTCTAGGCACTATCTTTTTAGTCTAGCAAAGTACAACTATCCTAATATGGTTTCACCTAAATTCCATCCACCATCCCATTGAAGGGTGTTCCATCTAGATTTTTTAATTGAACCGCACCTCCATCGGTGATATGAATGACAACATATGGTCCCAACCTGTGCGTTCCAAGCTTATCAGGATGCTTAAAAAATGTACTACCATATAGAAGTACAAAATCATTGGTCTGAAATTACTTGAATTAAATTTGGAAGTTGTGCCAAGCCTTCTGTCACTTCTTATCAACATGTTGATGATATCCTGCAATGAAGCAACCTTCTTCCAACTGTATTAGCTGCGGAAATCTTTATTCTATTGAGTCAACATCTGTCATCTCAGTAATAGCGAAAATTCTAATATTGGGTACAATATATTCTAATGGCATGATGGCCTCTTGTCCATGAACTAATCTAAATGGAGGTTGTCTGATCAAATTTTTGCAGGTCATGTGATAATCCCATAATACTGCAAGTTTCTTATGATCCCAATCATGCCTCTAATCATTGAAAATATTCTTCAATGCATTCTCTAAGATATTATTAAACACTTCAATGTCATCGTATGCTTGTGGGTGATATGGTGTTGTATTCTAGTGATGAATCTGAAATCCATCACTTAATTTTTCAATTGTATGATTCACAAAATGTGTACCTTGATCACTTCTCAAATTTTTTGGGGATCCAAATTGGGTCACAACATGGTCAAATAAAAATCTTGTAGTATTCGTAGTAATGCAATCTCTTGTTGGTGTTGCTTTGGACCATCTGGTTAAGTAGTATGTCATAGTGATGATATAACATGCACCCATACGTTTTCCTGGTGGGTTAATGGGACCCATAAAATCAACAACCCATTTATCAAATTCCTGCAAATTTACTTGCGATACGATCAACATTTCATCTCTTCATGACGGTTTTCCATTTCTTTGACAGATATCAAATTTGTGACAATATTCTCTAAACCACTTATACTATGAAATGAGAACTTTATACTAAGAACGAGAACTCTAGCCTCAAAAACGACAATTTTTGCATAAAAAACACCAAAAGCACCCCCAAATAGAAAAGTGTTGATACCAGTATACAGGTTTTTTTTTTTGGTAAAAAATAGAGCCATGGCATAAACATCTCATACTCTTGTTTACAAAAAAATTAAAATCAACCCCTAAATTGGAAAAAAGATTTTTTCTTCGAAAGATAAATTAGAACCTTTTAGAAACTTGTATATTAAACAAAACAAATATTTTATAAATAATTACACCACTCTAACCATATAAAATCAAATAAATTATGATGTGATTCATAATTTGTTGATCTTTTTTCAATTTTGGGGCCCAATCTCACCTTTGTAAATACTTTGCTTTCATTTGGTTTCAATTTGTTTTGCGTGATTTCACTCAAAGTGTTGCTATGGGTCACTTTCATTTTCAATGAAGATCCATTTTTGTTTATCGATTCTTTGGAGTTGTTTATTTGGCTTATTTTGACATATACGTTCAATAGAATCATTTAATTCTACTTACATTTATTAATCCTTTTATAAGTACTAAATAGTTATTTCTAAATTTTTCTTATTACCTTTTTAAATTAAATCTATTTGAGTTATTATTCTCTCATAAACATGAAAAATAAAAAACAATTCTACTTTTTATTGATTCATTTCACTCTCCAATTAGGAGACATGATAATTAAAGATGGAAATGTCAAACTAAGTATAAAATTCACATAAAAAAACTTTAAAATAAAACATTAAAAAAAAATTAACCATTTCACTCTCCAATTAGGAGACATGATAATTAAAGATGGAAATGTCAAACAAAGTATAACATTCAAATAAAAAAACTTTAAGATACAACATTAAAAAAAAAATTAACCGAGTTCTTTTATAAAATTTTAAAACAATTTTAAGTAAATTCTTTTACTTTTATAAAAGTTAATCATTATCCCATTTTATTATTATTTATTTAAAAGGGCAAGTAAAAGTTGCAATTTCCATAAAAAAAATATTACCTTAGATTCATATAGGGAGTATACGAATGGCATGTCATTTTTACTAACACGTTTATAAAATTTTAAAAAGAAAAGTTAATGCTAGTATAACTCCAGTTACACAATATTCCTGCTATATCACGTGAATTTCCATAAAATAACCTTATAAACAACAAAAAAAATATAATTAGCACGTCCTATCAGTTCTTAATATAATTTTTGTTTGCTTCTTAGGATTTCCATCAGTTATCTGCACTAATTGGTTTAAAATAAATAATACAAACAAGTTATACAAATCATGATGATAAGTTTCAAATTTGTCACTTGAGTTTTGATATTCATATTTCAAAAATTTTAGTGGTTGTAATTGAAAAATTGAATTAATGATATTGCATGCTAAAATAGTGAAATAATAAATTATAAAGACTAACCCTAAAATAGAGACTAAATAACAATTAAAATTATTTTTTTTAAACTTCAATTGGAAAATTTGTGAAAAGCCTGTAAAAACCCTCAATTTTAGGAGGGAACTTGTGGTAGCCTCCCTTCATCGAAGTGCTTTGTAGAAAATAGTGACCCACCCCTTATGTATTTCCAAAAGTTTCCTATTTTGGAACCACAAAGAAATGTTTCATCAAGATCTCCAAGTAGCACAACCTTAGAAGGCAAATCCCCTTATAACAATGGAAAAAATAAAATACTCAAAATGAAAATGTAATGACAAAGCCTCGTGATTAGATAAGACTTAAATTTTGTTCTCTCCATATAATTCATAAGCATGATGAAAAACGGTGATTAGATAAGACTTAACTTTGTTCTCTTCATAATTCATATGCATGACGTAAAACAACAAATGGATTTATGTATCGAGTTAAATCTTCATGGATAATTGATATTACATGCTATTTATTATTATTTTTTGTTTATTTTAGAATTTATCCTTTTTAGTGAAGTAAAGAAATGTGCTAAATAATTTAAGAATACACTTGTGAGTGAAAGTTTTTCTCTATATTAAATGGTCTATTAATTGTTGCCTACTAATAATTTTGTCAGAGTTTGTTTTGGAAAGTCTCTTGGGAAATGGCCCATTTTAAACAAAATTCTCATTGAAAAATAATTCTTTTTAAACAACTTTTAAATGAAAAATCGAAATAATTATTTTACTATTAAAGTCTCCCTTTGTTATAATGTTTGCTTTAATTTATTAACTTACTAACTTACGTGGATTTTATCTTTTATGGATTTCGTTAGATCCACCAACTTACGTGGATTTTATCCTTTTATGGATTTCGATTTTATATTAAGAATTGAAAGAGCTATTATCTTATCATATGATTTCACATCTCAAAAGCAATATTTATTAAGAATGACTATGACGAGATCATGAATATATCACATGGTGATAAAGTACACAATTATTTCCAATTGATTTGTCTTTTAATTAATTTTTCTTTTAAATTGTAATATTGCCATATTTTATCTATTAGTTTAATTGTAATATCTATCTTGGGATATAGCATCAAAAAAGATTTACATAAATTTTATTTATTTCTTTTAATGTTTAATAACTTTAAAATTAAGATACATTTAAGTTAATTAATACTAATCTAAAAATGATATTCTACTAGAAAATAATGTAAAAAATAAAAATAAATCTTCCCCAATCAAAAAATATATACCAAGCATTTTACTTGTGCACATATTTCTCATAAAAGTGTAACATAAAACATAAATTCTACTTCGAACACATGCTCATGATGAGAAGTCACTTAACATATGATATAGAACAACTTTCCCTATGGACCCGAGAATAACTTTCCCCATGGACACCATCTAATTCCCATCTTGTCCTCGCATCATCACCCTTTCTATACCCGTAGATTACAATTTCATAGTGTATATATATAGAGCTATGGTAACTTTGTGAGCATATGTCATGATGAAATCACTTCACGACATCATCTAAACTGTATTTTTTCTTTTGGGGTTTGGTTCTATACCAAATACAAACAAAAATAAATTAAACCCATCACAGTAGTGTTATAAATTAAACCCAAGAGAGTGAACAGAATAATTTGTTAAGAATTGGTTCGAATTTGTTGTTGTCCACTCCAAGCTATGGTGTCAAAACTCTTAAATAAAAAAGTAGTTAATGACTTTCTTTCTCAATCAACATGTTAAAATCCAAACTTTATAGTTGAATATTCTAAAGTTTGAAAAATTGGCGCGTCTTTTTCAAATGAAAGTTCTTTCCCAAGAGTTTTTAAAATAATATAACATTCAAATTATATTATCATTAGTTTATAATTTTTGTAAAATTATATAACATTTAAGTTATCTTAGCATTAGTTTATAATTTATGTAAACTATGTACAGGGAAGGGCGTTACAGAGTGGATAGAGTAGATGAATATGGTTTGGGGTAGGTTAGTTTTTTCTCAATATTAAAAGGGCAAGAATACTTAGATGTCAAAGTTAGGTTAACTGTATCATTTACTATTTTGTATTTGTTTAGTGTGATTCAAGGTCTTTTTTGTTTTTTTTAGGTATGCATAGATACCTGGATTAGTAGTTACAGGTCCAAACTTATGAAGCACTCATTGAAGAACTTATGCACATTATTACAACTGTACTATATCTCTAGTATCGTTGACTTATTCCTCTTATGTAGAAATACATGCGGGGTCTGGAAATAAAGGGGTGGCTCCAACTTTGCTTCTCTTGTATACTCTTTAGAAATACAGCTATACTATAGAATAACCAATGAGAGTAATAGAAAGGAAGAACAAGAGTAGTATAATACTTGCACTTACCTATAGGCTTGGCGGCGTAAGAGTAAGGTAAGTACCTACATCACATAAATTAGTGGCTTGCACTGAGCAGGGAAGCCATGCTGGTTGGTCCGTGAATTCCAAACACCCTCCGAAATGTGGTTTTAAAAGAGGCAGGCCTTTAACACTATTGCAAGGGGGAAGGGAATTGTTTTCTAATATAATGTTTAGGGGCATGTAGAGGGTTAAAATTTTGTTTTGTAATTTTGTTTTAAATTTAATGTTGTGGGTTTGGGGAAGGTTTATAAAAAAAATTATTTATATTTTTTAAATGTAATATTGTGTGGGTGGGGGTGGAGTTTAGGAGTTAGGGGTATTATTTTGTTTTACATGATTTTTGAATGTAATGTTGTGGGGAGTGGACGGTTTAGGGGGTTAAGAGAGGGTATTTGAATTTCTTTTTAATGTAATATGTTTTAATATAATGTTGTGGGTGTTTAGGAGGTTTTAATTTATTTTTAATTTTAATTTTAATTGTAATGTAGGAGGGTGTAGGGGACTAAGGGGTTTAAATTTTTATTTTTATTTTCAAAGTAATGTTGATTTTAGGGTTATGAGGGGTTTAAATTTTTGTTATTTTTTAAAATCTAATGTGGGGAGGTTTAGGGGGTTAGGGGGTTTAAATTTTTAAATTTTTTTTAAATGTAGTATTGATGTAATTTTTTAATGTATTTTTTTTTTAATTTTAGTGAAACACTTGTGGAAAATATGTCAAAAGAGACTCAAACCCCATTAGGAGGGATGTTTGGAAATGCACTTTGGGCATCTTACAAACATAAAAGATCCAATGGAAGAGGACATTTAGAAATATCCAATTTCAATGAAGAATTTGGCGTGCATGATATTGTTGATTAGTTTCATGTCTTGAAGAAAATATTAAATTTAACATCTTTTTGATAAGGTATACTAGTAATGTTTTGACTTTAGACTTCAAAGTTAGAAATAAAATGTGTATATATATATATATATATATATATATATATATAATGTTTTTAATATGTTATTTACAAATATATGGTATTGTTTATCTTGAATTTATGTGAATAGCCATTTTTTCGAAAATAATATAAAATAGTATCATTTTTATACAAAATATCTCTAAAAATCCATTGAAAATGGTTTTAAATGTCTATATTTTCTGGAATTTTTTACAAAATTGTCAATAAAAATGTCTTCTTTTGTCCATAAAAATGTATTATTTTAAAGAAAAAATTGCAAAATGTATATGTTTTTCATCATAAATTGCTTCTAAATGTATGTTACTTGTTAAATTTCTACAAAACATACTTGAAAATAGAAATTTAAAATATTTTATGACAAAGATGATTCAAAGGCCCAAAAAAATGCCTTAAAATGATAATGTGTGATACATAGTAGCCTCCTGCAACACTAGCATGTGCCTCATTCAATACAATCGGTCGTTCACTTTGTAAGACACAACAACAGAGTATTACATCTAGTCCTATCTTATATAAATTCCCAGCGATTAGCTGGAAATATGTAGCTTTTATAACTAATTGCTTCTTCTATGTTGTAGTGAATTCTTTTGGTGCATATCACGTAGTCAATAGACATACAATAAATTTGTAGTGATCATCAATAATCTCAATTGCAAACAACTGTGCATTAGGAAGACTGTGATCGAGAATAATAGGCTCTTCTCCACTTTCTAACCTCAACAGATGGCCAAGTCCTGAATTTAGCCAACCTGGCTTAACAATAATCTCAAAATCAAATTCTTGGAATAGGAAAATCCATCGATAGATCTCCCCCAAAAAAATGGATTATTAACCAAATATGTCAATGCTGAACATTTTCTATACATATTGAAATTAATGCCCAACAAATAATGTTGAAACTTCTAGACAACATGTACCATAGAAATTCCCTCTCTCTCAGTAGTGGTATAGTTCCTTTTTGTCGTCGATAGTTTTCTACTAGCAAATTCAATGGGGTGATTAAGAGATCCTTCACTTGGTTGTGTAAGTATGACGTCGATAAAGACATACAATGGGTCGACATGTACATGAATTTTTTTCTAGTCTAGAAATACCAATATAGGAGTTGAGACCATGTTATCTTTGAGAACATCTATAATCTCTTGGAACTGCTCGTTCCATTAGAATTCAACATTTTTTTAAGCAATTTTTCCATTGGAGTCGTGACCTTGGCATACCCCCGAATAAATTTTATGTAATATCCCATATGCACCAAGGTAGTTCTCAATTGTTTAACCAATGTGGGTAGGGATAGGTTGAAAATAATTGCAATCTTGGCAGGGTCCATCAATATTCCATCTCGAAAATACCACACGACCGAGCAAGATACCAAAAGGATCACACAAAATATACTTCTTCAAATTAAGAGAATTTTGAAAATGTCTACACTGGTCGAGCATCATTCTAAGATTCTTAATATGATTTTTAACTAGCCCATAAACTTTCCAATCATCAAAGTATACTTCAATAAATTTATGGATAACATATTTAAAAACAACTACTATTATTCTAGGAAAAATACCAAGGGAATTATTGAGTCCAAAAAGAATTACCGTGTATTAGAAGCATCCCAAATCTATTGAAAAGTGTGTATTATACTGATATTCCTTTGAAATTATAATCTATGGTATCCAGAGAATCCATCATTAAACGAGTACACTTCTTGTCCTATGACGATCTCCAAAAATTCATCTGTGAATGGGGTATGGAATGGATCATGCATGCATGCATCGTTTAATTTCCATAGGTCGATACAGAGATAGACTTCACTGGTTTTCATGTCCTGAACAAACATAGGGATAATCCATTTGGATTCTTCGACAAGTTCTATAATTGCTGCATCTAGCATTCTATTTATTTCTATCTTGACATTCTCCTTATATCTTGGATTGAGTCTATATGGTCACTGCTTGACAATTTTTGCATTGGAATTGAAGGGAATCTTCATTTATCCTAGGTCACCAATAATCCCCTTTATTTATGAAAACTTATTACGGAATAGATCCTAGAATTCATGCAATAAGTATGTAATCTTCCCTATTGTCTCATCATCCCAATAATGTCCAATATTGGCAAATTTCAGGTTTTTTGGAGGACCAATATTCACCTTCTTTCTTCTAAGGGGATTCAAAAATTTGTCATTCAACAAGCTTAATCTTGCCACTGCTTGAATACTTAGGAATATTCTATATCATGTGGATCATCATCATTAGGTTCTCCAGTTACGTTATAAAATTCCATCCAATTCTTCAAAAATTTGTCATTCAACAAGCTTGATCCTGCCACTGCTTGATACTTAGGAATATTCTATATCATGTGGATCATCATCATTAGGTTCTCCAGTTACGTTATAAAATTCCATCCAATTCTGAATTTTCATATTGCTCTGAGGGAAATTTGAAATTGGAACAGGGATGTCTTAAAAAATATTGGTTCTTCTAACTTGCAGAGTAGCATCAACTTTTAGACTGTCATTCGTAAAGCTAAAAGTGTTTGTGAAATTGGTAGCTATCTCTTCCCACTTGACCGTTTAGCGTTGTAGCTCAACCGATGTATATTTGTTTCTCGATATCATGTCCAAAGTATGTATGAATTGATGAATCCATTCCTATCACAATGATGTCTTCCATGTTGCAAAAAAAATTTTAATTTGCTCGATAGGATTTGTTAATCCCATATATTTACGGCCAGTATAAAACATATTTTTTCCAAATTTGATTTCTAGTAGCCATCATCATTGAGGCCATTTTGAAATGGACTACTTATGAGAAACCCACCACCTAGCGGGCATAGCCTTCAATGTAATATCCAATGCTAAAAAACGATAAGGTTCCAATAATTTTTTGAGTCAAACTCTATAAGATATGTAACTAAGATAGGTAATCCTTCATATGTAGGTAGATCACATACCTTGGTACCTACCCATCACAAAATAAAATTTATTCTTGCACACTTTTGCATTGATACTTCATGTAGTCAATTCTGCCAGTTCTCCAAATATTCTCTCGAGTCTAACAAACATGAGTTGATACTTCACTAACTTAAGTTATCATCAGCTATCAAGTTGACATAGTCATCCATCACAGAGAAAATATTGTAAATATTGTCCAGAGATACTTCTTGTCCTTCGTTGTTTACTAGTTCACCATATCTTTGTCCTTCCATATGATCAATTGGAGTGACCACCTGTAGTTACGGATTTTCAAATGATAGTATTCTCTTTTTGAATTTGATTATTGTTTGATTGTTGATAGCCCATTTGATCCATAGAAGTGCGAGATATAGATTTGTATCCTTGACAATATCTATGACCTAAAAATTTGCACAGGTCCAGAGTCCTTCCACTTCAATAGGAACCCATGTCATTCGACCAATAGGAAAGTCCTTTGACTGGTTGGTTATATGCAGCTGAACATGAGACCATACTAGTCTCAAATTTCCCATGATTTCCCATGTTTTTCTTGTTATAATATTAACATCTAACCTCAAATCAAATATGATAAAATCCATATCATAATCACCTATCTCTGCATTCATTCTTACCCCACGACAAGTTTTCACTCTTTTACCAATGTAATAAAATTTATTCTCTAGTCGCACACTTAGTTGAGGTTCCTCAACTAAAGACGATAGTTCTTCCAAAGCATTGTTATATTCCATGAGTACTAAACAACTTTTAAATAAATTCTTCATCTTGCTTACCATCTCTATTGACTTTCTTTGAAATAACTGATCAAATATTTGAGGCATTTCCAAGATTGACACATCATCCCATACTGCCATAGTAGTAGATGTTGAAGCCTGATTTCTATTAATGAACTCATCATGTGCATCAAAGAAGACCCCTTTTTTCTTTCTAGACATCAAACAATGTTTTCTTTTTTTTCATCGATCAAAGTATCTTATTTATGCATGATTCTCCTTGATCTCCTCCGGTCGCAACACCTCCTCTTGTTACAATGTTATGAACCCATGTCAACCCTTCTCTTTACTTCATTAGTATATCGTTGTTGGACGCATATTCCTTGTAAGTCATCCCGTGAGTATATTGTATTATCCCGCAGTCATGGGGAGTAATAGTTGTTTAGATTAGACTTAGTATATAAGTACGTGTTGAGGCCAATGAGGGAATCCATGAAATTTTTTTATTGAGCTTGATCAAAGGAGGTTTCCCCCTCGAAGTGTCTTGTGATCAATAAATTTCTAATGTGTTTCATTATTTCTATTATATTGTCCATTTTAATTA
Organism: Pseudotsuga menziesii; assembly: GCA_001517045.1. Taxonomy (NCBI): domain Eukaryota; kingdom Viridiplantae; phylum Streptophyta; class Pinopsida; order Pinales; family Pinaceae; genus Pseudotsuga; species Pseudotsuga menziesii. The sequence continues at coordinate 10,392 of LPNX010602884.1, forward strand.
TTTATTGTAGGAGGTTTCCCACATCTAGTATCAGAGCACTTTCTTGGGCTTGCTGGGTGGAATTTTTGTAATAAACCAATAACTACTAGCACGTTCAAGGATGTTACTATCTATGAACCAATAACTACTAGCAGTTACTCAAACAGTAGTAATTAGAATTGATAATTTTAATTCTTTAGTTCAATATAATTTATTTGTTTATCTTGAAGTACCATGTTACAGATGTTAAATTCAGCAGTTTATGTTTGAAAAGGGCAGGAAAGAAAACTACATCTGAATCTGATGCTAAGTGTGTTATTTCTGTCTTATGTCAAGTAGGAAAGAACCTTAGATGAGATTGGGGATTACATATCTTGCAGCTAACGTAGTGAAGTGATGCTTCTTTTACAGGTTCTAAATAGGTAAGTGGTTTTGTTACTAGTAAATTCTAGACCAAGAATAACACTCAACTAGCATAGGATAAAATGCTAGTTAAATTGTTTATTTTGCAACTTGTCCCCGTAAAAGGTATTGTTGGTATTTCTACTGTTAGAAATATGCATGGATGTTTGTAATAAAACTATTGTAAAAGAAATGGGTTTAGTGCAGTTATGTTTACTACCAAAACACTTGTTCCATCACTCTTCCTCCTTGTGTTCTCAATTATAGACTTGTGTTTCAATTTTTTTTAAGGTGTATAATAAGAACAGATCTAGTTCTGCCTTTAAGGGTATAGTATCCTAAGAAGTCGATAAACTAGAAGATATGTTAAACATACTTGCGACCATAACTACATATTTATCGTTGTTGTTTGGTATAAAGTACTATTTATATTTGTTTGAGTTCTTTCTAAACTATAAACATTCTATGTTGGTGATTCTTCTTAATCAATCATTTGTACTTAATTTTATTGTATATAAAATCTCGTTTTATATGAGTTATCAATTACAACGCATATATTGTAAATTTTAAATTTATTATTATACTAATGATAGCTCCAGGATTCCTATAGTTAGGTATTTCCATGTAAAGTTGGTTCATCTTCCTTTGAATTGTAAATTACCAATACTAATAGTAGACCTTAAGTAAAATGAGAAGATCTTAGATATCCAAATTATGCATACAACGCTTGTGAAAAGTGAATACCTCTTAATCACAATGTATTTGGTTTTTAAAGAAAAATAAAACGAGGATAATGATACAAGTAACGAGAGCCTGAGTTCTTGACTTGTGAACAAATGATTGTGCAGATTAACACGAGATTTCCAAACTATAGCATGAAAACCATAAATTGCAAATGATTTCAGAGGACACATGGTTGGTGTTTGGTGATTAGGTTTTGTGTTGACTTTGGAGACAAGAAAAGGCTTTTCCTAACCCTAAATTCTGATTTTGTTTGTCTTTGTTGTGGGGTGGTCAAGCTGTGAGCTTGTGGCCACCAGGATTGTTGTCAATCCTCCATTGATTTTTTTTACATAGGCCTTTCATAAGCCATATCAAGCTTCTTTGCAAGTCTAAACTTCAAGTTTATGTGCAATATTAAGTGATAACAGTGCTTACAGCTATTGTGGGGTGGTTTGACCGTCGAAAAGAAATGTTGCAAGTTGGGTTGTTTTCGCCATTGCTATTCTGAGTGAGTTTTGGTCCTCTGTGAGTGGTTAAGACCATAATCGGTGTGAAGGGGGTTGTTGGAAGAGTGACTTGAATACTTTGTTTTACTGGTTGCTTCCTCCCGTAGGTTTGGTCCTTACCTCATCGTGGCCTGGAACTTCACTTCTGAACACTGTAAACTGCATTCTTTATTTTTGGCAAAGCATCATTTCATCTCGTGGACAAAACGAGGAAGCTAGGGTTAGCTCGTGAATTCCAACAACTGTTACGCTCCTTCTTAGTAAGAAAAATGAATTATTTAAAACTCTTCTGCACAAAATTAAGATTATAATTTGTGAAACAAAATTGTATAAATAACAATTATGGCTCCTACGTTGGCTCGACTTTATAAAACCCCACCAATAGAGCTTCCATGAAGGCATTCAAACCGGTAAGCCTCGGTTTCACCTGAGGTACTCCTGCAAGAGTTGTATGGTGTTTTTAAGAGAGTTTTTCTGCACGAAAGATGGTCCTGGTTCGGTCGTAGTTTTTAGATACTCTATTTGTTCTTTTGTTTTTATTTTTATTTAAAAAGCCCTAGTCGCTATTTTGTAATGGATGATTTGAGCTCTCACATCCGAGACTTGAAGAATTAGTTTTTGAGACCTTTCGGCCATGGTTGAACTTTAATGGTGTTGTTTAGTGCTGGCTTAAGCCGTGACTTTAATTAATAGGCCATTAGGTCATTAAATGCGGATTGTTTAGGGTTTTTAAGGAAAAACTTAATGGTTGTTCTTACAACACTTCTCTTTTTTGAAAGGGGCTTTCGTAGTCGAAAAGAGATGTTTGGTTTTTATGAAATCTCTGTTTATATGTAGATACTTATATTCAGGTTTTTAAACCTTGAATGGAATAGTAAAGGCCGTAGGTCGAGACTATATTTGTTCAGTTTTGTTTTAATATTAAAAGGATTTTTACAGCTTAAGGATGAATTAGCAATATCTCTGTTTGGTTTAAATTTATGTATATTCTATTTATTTTAGCTCAATTATTGTTATTTACTTTTTGATGGTAAGGGTTAAATAGATCATAAAAAAAATTATTTCTTATTTAAAAAATATGATTTAAGGACCTTTTATAAGGTAATACTTTTATAGTAGCATAATTAATAATACAACAATGAATTCTGGAAATAGGACGAAGAAATGATATTATTGAAATAAATGTATTTCTTTTCACTACTTTCTGGAATATATTACTAGGTTTTTATATTATAAATTTTGAATTTAATCTGTTATGAAAGAACAGATCTTTTGTAAACCCTATTTTACATTTTCTCATAAGTGAGTTAAATGAGTAAATATTTAACCTAGTTTACTGTTTTGCTAAGTAAATCTAGCTAATTTACAGTTTTCGATATTATCTATTTAGGATTACATACTAGGTTTATAAAATGTAATTTTGTTGGTTTTACTGTGTAAAATATTACACATACCAGTGTGTATTACTTAGGCTTTCCTTCTATTTTTATTTAGTTTATTTTGAATACTTTAAGTATTGCAAATACAACTTATAAACAATTTATATAAAATCCTGTAGAAAATAAACATTTGCATCTGTATACATATTATATTGAATCCACTGTTTGAAAATAAACAAACCTACTGTACTAGAGGATTGCCTTGCAAAAGGTGTGGAAAAATATAGTTTAGGTATTTTCTTTCTATCTATCAATTAACTCATAAATTTCTCTATTAGTTGACTCTAATCTATCTAGTACTAACTTTCTCAGCATATATAATTCTCCTATTTATCCCTAACATAAATAAAACAGAAATATACTATCTTATTGAAAACTCTTAAACTTTCCAAATATAGTAAATAATTTAAATGACTGAACTAAGCAAAACCTAGAAATATAGATGAGGTGACAACAACTTAAGGAAACTGTTCCTCCCAACCAACTCCTTGAGAAGAGTTGGACTGCAATTCTCAGGAGCCCCGAGCTTGTCTCCTGGTCCGCCTGGTAGAAGTACTGGGTGAGATATGTAGTCTAGAAATCCTCTGCAACTTCTCTAAGTATTTAGTAGTAACTTAGTTCTGCTTACAACAGTATGAACTCAGCTTAGAATAGTTGCACTAGTTCATGTCTTTAGCACTTGTCCACTCAAACTTACTTCGGCTAATGCCCTCCATTGAATTCTCATGTGCACTTCATTCACTCAAAATGATCACAAATCTGTAATGAGCATCCTCAGTTGTATTCAATGGGAAGTTTTATTCACATGCCTAGGTCTTTTGGGTCAGTTTTGACTTAATGAGACACCTGCTCTTGTTCCACTTTCTTGGGGAATCTTGGCCACTAAAGTAGGGAAGTTTCCACCTGCAAAAACTAGAAGTAGTTTGAGGATGCTGCCACATGTCAATCTGCTCTCAACCTAGCCTCCTCCACCAAGTGACCAGTAAAACACTAATTTAAAAGCTTCCCTAAGATGTTGTCTCATCTTTCATTTATTTATTAATAAAATATGCTGCGATACATTAAATTATCCTTGACCCCACTTGGTCATTAATTACAAACTTTAACATAAAATATAACATAATATTCCTCCAAAACATGAAATTGTTTTGCAAACTGGGGCATTTTACATACACACTTCCTTAATTTATAACATCGGCCTCAATGTTAATTATTCTTTGTCCTCAGAATTGCCCTGAAATATAATTGGATATGCATCCCTCATATGAATTTCCAATTCCCGGGTGGCTTCTTTTGAACTAAGGCGCTTCCATTGCACCTTCACCTAACCAATGGTGCGATTCTGAAGCGAGATCTCCCTCCTTTCGAGTATACAATCTGGTTCCACCATAAAATATCCTTCGAGCTCCACTTGCACATCATTCCAGTTAATAACATGAGTAGCATCATGTACATATGTTTTTAACACAGAGATATGAATCTAGGCCTTTAAATTTGGCAGTAAAGCTAACTGATATTCTACATGTCTGTTGGCCCGATTTTCTGAATCTAGGCCAATAAGGAGGTTTTGTCCACATAATCAGCTTAAAGCAGTGTCCAGTGTGTTTGAATTAACAAAACCTCGCAGGTTATGGTCCTGCTACCAGCTAGTTTGTCTCTTAAGGAGAACTTAAAACCAGCAAAAATTAACCTATTCTAATGCTATTTTTTCTAAATATTTAAATTAACTATCTAAACTGTTCTATGGGTGCTTTCTTAAGGAAAGACTTTGATTTTGGGAAGCTTTCTGAATATGAAAGCTTATGTAAAGTACGCAAAATGATTTAACAGTTGTTAATCAAACTTAAAAATAAAATTTAAACTGAATTATTCTATCTATTCTATTTACCCCTATCTCAGCTGAGAGCATATTAAAGATTATATTGATTATTAATCATTAATGGATGAACAGAAAGACTAAAGCATAATTCAAATAGACACATTTAAATCATGAATAATAAATCATTCTGTTATATGACAACATAACTGAAACATAATCTACAAATACACAGTTAATTTAAACTGTCTGAAATTGATTAATAATTAATTATCAAGGAAGCTATCTGAATTTGAGATAATGCCTATTTAAAAATCACTGTCAACATACAAATGAAATTTTAAACAGACATAAGAGTATATCATTACAACTTAGGTTTATAGTAAAAATACTAATAAACAAAATCATAATGAAATATTCATTCAAAATACTAACTTGAGCTCATAAAGTGAAAGATATAATTAAACATTAGCATATCAAAGCACACTGAGTTAATATAAAGACAAAAGATAATACATTGAAATATATATATAAAAATCCAAAACAAAATACCAGTAACAGTATCTGTCTACAGATGTCCAGTAGCATTCACATCAAAGGTTCAACTTCAAGTATGAAATAGCACCAGTAATAAGATATATTTCTAATACATTTTTCTTCCAACACTCCATCCCCTGTTCATCAAAAAATCTGCCTTATATAACACTATGATGCAGTTTTCCCTATTAATGTTGCATGCAACATTATAGGTTCCATCTAACTAAAAAGGGCATCTAATCTCTTATATCACACCTATCACTATAAAACAGAAAATGACTAGCCTGAGTAGAGGCACTCTAGAAGATTCCTGTCCATTGATGAAACTCCAGCTCGTAACAAACAGCCACATTTCCATGTCAACGTATCAACCATGTCCTGAAATTCTGGAAAGGAGTGGTGACAAATCCTCCTGCATTGAATGCAAACGAAGCATCTTATTAAAACCAATTTAAAACATAGGTAACAAAATAACTTGAAATTTTAAATGCATGCCTATTAAATCTCCAATTTTATAGGCATGCAAAACCAAAATGATCATTACCTTCTTTGCAGCGACATAAGAAATGCGAAAAATCGTCAAGTTTTATTCTGAAGAGCGACTACTCTTCGAGCTTCTGCTAGTTTAGCTTTTAACCTGATAATTTTAATATTTTGCTTTTCAATTCATTTAAGCAATAGCTGGTTTGTTCCTAAGATTGAATTCTTTGATTTTTTGTATTGGTTCTTCTTAGCACTCATATCTTTCCATCTATCAATCCACTGCAACAATTATTTTCTAAAGGTTCTATTTTCTTCTTCTAGTAACGCAGTACTAGATAGACAGTGCTTCAGTTTACCCTTGAACTCAGTAATTTTATCATGGAATGCATTATATTGTGTACGCTGTAGAGTCTCATATTCATTGACCCTCTGAGGAGAATGAGGACTGTCACAATGTAGACTAGACGATGGTTCAAGATCTGTAATACCTATGTCTATACCTAATTGAGTGCCCTTGGCCTTGCCTGATTTTACATCATTTCCCTGAACAGAAGTAGGATTATTACATTCACTGTATCAGGGATAGATGATGGGATGTCATCTTCAATATTGACAACTGCAGGCTTAGAAGCTTGTTGATCAACCTTATAACCCAAAATCAAATGGATACTGTGCATGCTCCTCGTGAATCTTCTTGAAAACAATAGATTTTCAAAACCAAGTCCTTCCTTATCACAACAAATCTGAGCGAGGTGATCTAATATATGCATAGATTCAAATTTATTTGTTTCAAATAGTTTTTCATGTTCAACATCATTATCATTTTTACCTTTAGTTAATCTTTCTTCTACTTCTGCAGGTGTGTTATCACCTTTACCAGATAAGGGTTGATCCAAGACTTCTTTAGGATTGCGAGGAACTAAATCCCTGTCATCATTCTTACTGATCCCATTGTTTATGGGTATGCTGACATCCTCGAATCCCTTAACCTCTGATATAGTTTCAGAAGTACTATTAACCCCAGAATTTATGGCTTTTCATTTCCTACGAGTTCGTGGGGATGGATTCGGCCAATGCTCTATCGGCCCCAACTGACAGTCGACTAAAAACCTATCCCAAGACTTGCCATTCACAGATAATTGAAATTGCAATATAATTTTTATCAACCCGTGGTGAAAAAGACTCCTGTCGGGGTTACTAAAATTTCTGACAGTCTGTGACATTTTCTTTAGACTTTGTAATAGATAGAAAGGAAAATTAAGCTTGTAACCCCGTAATGCTAACAGCAATCGTAAATGGTATAAGTGAAAATGGGAGTATCGTCCGCAACAGGACACGTACCTTACTAAGATTTCGTAATAAACTCTCCATTCGGGCTTCATAAATTTCACAGGGATGCCTATCTTCAGCTTTGTATCATCCGACAATGGCATTAACGGAGCCAAGCATTTCTTCTTATTGACCATGCTACCCTTAAACCAGCATTCTCCAACCTGTGGGAGCTTAGTGGCTTCTGCAATTGTATCTTCATTGATAATAAACTCAAAACCCCCAATTTGCACCCTGTCATCGTTAAAATTCATGGCGAACAGTTTAGTAATCTCTACATGGTGGCCATCTAAACTCCTATAAAAATTCCCCCACCCCATTTTCTCGAATTTCATGGCAACCTCCTGGTCAGCTTCTATAAGTTCAGATCCAGAAATCTCAAAATGGTTCAGAGGAGACATGGTTTCTTCTACGCTCTCCTGACTTCGAACTGAAACGAAGGGATAGGTGAACATAGAGGGAATAGGTATCCACACATATGACATGATGGATGGTCTTCGCATGCTTCAAATATAATGGAGATACAATCTCTGAACCTACCATTTTAGCCGGATTCTAAGAAATGATGAGTTCTGCAACTTCACATTATATCATGATTCATGCAAGTTTATCTATGTTTAACCACGACTGGTAGTAATAACCACCAAATTGGCGAACCAGATATATTGTGATTGATAGTTCATGATTTCAAATATTGATTATCGACAGTGGCTAATAATTAATAGGTACATCAACGTTAATTGAAACGACTATTAGCATTTAACACTGTTAATACGATGCCTCCATATGCTCACAGCTATCGACCTGTCAAGAGGTGCAAGCCACGTTTTATGCCAACTCATTGATCTAAGTGATAATCGTTTATCAACTTGACAAATGGCTCCTTGTAAACCCAGTCAATCTTAACAGTCATCTTTAGTTCAATCGTGTTAAGTGGTGGCATGCAAGGTGATGAAATCACATACTCTAATGTTAACATGGCTTGGTGAAATAGCTAGATTTAATATCTATGCTATGTATATACAATACTAAGTTTTAACCCTTTCAAACATCCTAGCAAGAGAAATTCGACATTAGATTAATAGGATATTAAGTGATGAAACTATCCTATGTAAAACAACTACTTTATTCATTAATTACAATATTTACAAAAACCATAGTAAGGTATTATATGAAATATAAATTTTAAAAATCACGATAAGTTCTATAAACTTAGGATTATTAATACCTTACCTTTACCTAGGTTTTACACAAACACAAGATGTATTTTATTGATTTTCTCTTGGCATATTATTTCAAATCTCTTAAGTCACATAAATTTATCTTAATGATTAAATAAATTAATGAAAATTTATTAGACTTACTGACAGTTGTTAATTACCAAGTTCATGAGCATGTTTCACCAACTTCTCAAATGATATTTTACCTTTGTTTGATTAAGAGTACCTTTAGAATCAAAGATTCTGAAGGTGCTCTTTCATAATTTTTTAATGATGAATCATCGCAAGAGCTGATCACTCTTCATCTTATGGAGAAATGAAGAGGTTGTTGCTAGCTCCCAACAAATGGCGACAACCTGGGCGAACCAGTTATCTCTGCTTAAACAAAATGATAAAAACAAAATTTTAAAACCTGTTAAAAACAATCAAAAATTATTTATCCATATCAAACCATTATTTACTCATATCCATAAGTATAACTCAGAAATATTCCATCTTTTGAAACAGAAATTTGATTAGAGATAAACTTACAAATATCTTAGTCGAAACAAGTACTTCTTATTAAGGATAACCTGTACCATCACCATAGAGTATAGAAATCTGCTCCTCTGAAAACTTTATAGAATCTCTTCCATCGCATAATAATTTTCTTTTTGTTTGCTTTTGCTTTTCTTTTTAAAACAATAATTCTATCTGAAGACTACTATCTGGGTATGGTATCCCAATGTGATAGTATCATTCACAAGAGCTGTCTGAAGTAAGCAAGCCGGCTCGTGATGAGACCTCTTGTCTTTTAATTTTTAAATAAAAATCCATCACCCTGGTAATCAGAAATGAAGTTATTCTAGACAACACTGATGATCATGATTAGGCCGGCTCATTACTGAGACCTCCTATTCTTCAGTCAAAAGTTACGTTTTTATTGCAATTTCATCTTTTAAATTTTCATAAAATGAGAGATCATTACCCAGCATGGTAACCAAATGGTAATGTCAGTCATTAATATCACCAAAAAATGAATCAGCTGGCTCTTGATGAGACCCCTTATCTTTCGGTTTTTTAGACCAAAATCCATTACTAGTTTCCTAATAATGTCATACCAGTGATATTTGTGATTCTGATCCGACCGGCTCATTACTGAGACCTTCCGTCTCTCACTTTAACTTTTAATTGATTGGAACAAATGCTAGACAGTTCTCAGATGATAAAAACTTTTCTAAGACTGATGATAGAGGTCTGTAAGAAATTTTCAAAAGTACAAGCCTTGAAGAAGATATATAATAAGCTATCCCCATTTTTTAAGAACATAGCAAGATGAGGAATAATCTGAGAAACACTTATAAATAAAATAATAGAGGTCTTTTACAGATTTAAGCAAGTTTGATCATCCTGAACAAATTTTAAAAGATTTTAGTTTACTATCATAATTTTCAAGCTGATGAGCAAACTGATTTTATTTATTTACATTGATTAAAGCTGCTAATTACAGATTTCTGACTGACTGACTAGTTACATACAAAAAAATTTAACAATCTGAAAAATTTAACTTTGACAGAAAACTGATTAACATAATGGTCTGCTAGCTTATATACAGAAAGATAAAATTATTTACAAACAACAAGTAGATTATATACATTTTAGACAGAAAATATTAACAGAAATATGTTTTAAGAATCAGTCCATTTACAGGGAATGTTTCGGACTGTCCTTCAAGTGTTTGCAATCGAAAGGTACTTGGACCTATTTTTTCAGAAATAACAAAGGGACCTAACCACAGTTTCTGAAACTTAGTATGCTCTCCCTTATCTTCGTGAGCTTTATCCCATTTTAAAACTAGGTCTCCTACCTGAAATTCTCGATCATAACTAAAAGATTGGTCAAACCAAGATTTCATAATCTGTTGATGTTTCGTAAAGTGTTGTTTTGACTTTTCTCTTTCTTCTTCCAGTTTTAACAATGTGTTAATTCTTTTTTCCATTGCTGGGCATTCTTCATCTTGGACAGACTGAGCTAGCTGTAATGAAGGTAAGAACAAATTTGGCGGTAAAATGGCCTCAGTTCCGTATACTAAGAAGAATGGTGAATTACCTATTGCAGCCTTCGGAGTCACTCTGTCTACCCAAAGGGCATTGACCAATTCTGTATGCTAGTTACGATGGTGAACTGAAATAGTTCTTTTAAGAATTTTCAATAAATTTTTGTTTGTTGATTCAGCTAGACCATTCCCATGTGGGTGATAGTTAGCGGAATATCTGATTCTTATTCCCTTCTCTAAAGCAAATTGAGTTAACTCGATTGATGAAAAATATGATGCATTATCGAAAACGAGAGAATCAGGAATACCAAATCTTGTAATGATAAAGAATTCCAAAAATAATATAACCTGATTGGTATTTACAACCTTTAATGGTGCAGCTTCAGCCCAATGGGTGAAATAATCGGTCGCAGTTATTATATATTTGTGTTGCATAGATGAGGGAAGATTTATTGGACCTACAATATCGATACCCCATTGCTGAAAGGGTCTTTCAGCTGAAACAGGTTGTAAAGGGAAAGCAGATTTTTTCACCCTTCCTGCAGCAAGTTGACACTCTTGACATTTTTTGACAAAGGTATAGGAATCTCGAAACAGGGTGGGCCAATAATAACCAGCCCTAATAATTTTGTGAGCAGTGGTCTCTCCACCAAAATGACCTCATGCTGGTCCAGAATGTAATTCTTTCAGAATTACTTCTGTTTCATCTTTATCTAGACATCGAAGGTATACTCCGTCTGAATTTCTCCGAAAGAGGATATTATCTATTAATAAGTACGAATCAGAATTCAATCTAAGAGCTATTTTCTTCTTCGGTTCTAAATGGTTAGGGGAAGTACCAGTTTCCAAAAGCATCCGTATGTCTGTGTACCAGGAATCTTGAGGTGGTGGATAAAAATAAATCTCCCTGGTAAGTAAAGCTTCATTAATGACAGTTTCAGCTTTATCATTAGGTAAGTGAGCAGCTTCAGCAGCTAATTTACATAACCCTTGTCCTTTGACTATCGTTGAGGGTTTGATCTCTAAGTCATATTCTTGAAGAGCTGTCATCCAAGGTGCCCTCTTTTCACCTAAGTCTTTTTGAACCAACAAGTTCCTGGCTGAGGAATAAGGGACAATTATTTTTGTTTTAGATTTCAACAAGTAAGGACGAAAATGTTTAACAGCTTTGAAAATGGAAAAGGCTTGTTTATCCACTTCATGGTAATTGAGTTCAGCACCTTTGAAATTTGAACTCATGAAAGAAATTGGAACTTCATTATTTTGCTGATTTAATTGAGTTAAAATTGTTGCATATGAAATATCAGAAGAAAAGGTGTACAATATGAAATCCTTATTAAAATCTGGACTTAAGAGGCTAGGAGCTTCTGAAATGGCTTCTAAAATTTTCTGAAATGATTCTTTTTCAGTTTGTCCCCAATTAAAAACATCTTTTTTAATCATTTTCTGCAAAGGACGAATGATCTTGGAAAAACTGGGAACGAATCTCCTAACAAAATTAATTTTACCTAGAAATGACTGCATTGCTTTCTTGCTAGAAGGATAGGTTATCTTTGAGATAGCTTGGGTTATTTCGAGATAAATCATGATTCCATGTTTTGAAACAACGCAACCTAATAAGATACCTTCTGAAACAACAAAAATCGTCTTTTTAGGATTTAAGGATATTCCAAATTTTTTGCATCATTCAAATACTTTTCTAAGATGATTAAGATGATCAGGTCGATGTTTAGAATACACAGTAACATCATCTAAGTATACAACAACCGAGGGATTGGTTAGGCCTCTAAAAGCAATATCCATTGCTCGTTGAAAGGTTTCTCCCGCATTGATTAACCCAAAGGGCATCTTACGGTAGGCATATGTTCCCCATGGAGTTCTAAAAGCTGTTTTCAATTGGTCATCTTGGGAAACCAATATTTGGTTGTTTCCTAAGAAACCGTCAAGGAGAGACAGTATCTCAGACCCAGACACCTTTTGGAGAATTTGTTCCATGGGAGGAACAGGGTAATTATCTTTTTCAGAAGCCTTATTTAAATTTCTAAAATATACACATAATCTAATATCCCCATTTTTCTTCCTGAAAAGAACTAAGTTTTCTACCCATTGAGTGTGTCTGATAGGGAAAATAATCTTGGCAGCTAACAATTTATTTAGTTCCTTTTTAATTGTTGGTTCTAATGACGGGTGATATTTCCTTAACTTCTATTGAAAAGGTTTTGACTCTTGTTTAATTGGAATTATATGTTGCATGACCTAGGTATTGAATGTTTTCAGGTCATCATATGTCCAAGCAAAGACATCCTTAAAATCCTTAAACAATTTTATGAAAGCCGTTTTTTCTTCAAGATTACAATCTATTCCAAGGTTTATAGTTTGGGGGTTTAGTTCTGTTCCTAAATTGATAGTTTCATATCTCATGCGAGAGCTGTTTGTTTTACAATTAGGAACAGACCTAAACTTATCATGCAAATCAAAAAACTTTTCTAATCTAAGTACTGAATTAGGGACTGGTTTTACCTGTTTGAAAGCTTTTTCAACTGAACAGAAATCATTTATTACCAAAAAATCCCGCAGATTTTCGTCATGAGTGACTTCATCTATTGCTGAATCTTTAAAATTATCCTCATTCGTCAGAAAATTCAGTACCTGCGTATCATTGTCAAATACACGCCAGTTAAAAATATTATCAGGTATGGAAGGCCTAAAAATCAATTCAACGGAAAAGAAATCTGAATTAAGATTTTCTGAAGGAATTAACTTTGATGCTACATTTGCCAGCAAATCTGCTTCTTGATTTTGACTTCTAGGAACAGAATTTATGTTAAATGCATCAAAATTTAAGATAAGGTTCCATACCTCTTTCTGATAACTCTATAAATGTTCAGATAAACAGTTAATGGAGTTACGAACCTATCTAGCAATGATCTTGGAATCGCCATAAACAATTAACTCTTTGATGCCCAAATCAATTGCCTTTTTCAAACCTTGTATTAAGGCTTCATATTCAACTGTATTGTTTGTACAACTAAATTCCATTCTACAAGCTATACAGGTTTTATTTCCTTGAGGGTCCATCAGTAGGCAATCGACTCCTGCTCCTTCTTTAGATTTCGCACCGTCAAAATATAAAGTGCAAATAAAGCTGTGTACAATTACCTTACTCTCTATGATATTTACAATATTTACATTATCTACATGATTTATGGTTTCCTTGAGTGAAGAGTTAGGAGAAACAGATGTCACATTACAAATTTTAGATTGCTGATTATTTTCAGAAAGGGCAGAATTTTCAGCTTTAAAATTACCAAATCCTAATTCATACATGTAATTTCCCATAATGCAATCTGAAAATAAAATAGGCTCACTAGGATCATGCAATTTTGTGACAGTATGTTTCATATACCTTTCTCTATTTATCTTAATCTGATTTGACTTTCCATTCTTAGGTAACCACAATGTTGACCAATCAGTGGCAAAGAAACTGTTCAGCTGTTGAGACCAGTCCCTACTTAAGAACAGCCCATATGCATCTGGGATATCAGCAACAACAATATCTATAATCTGATAAACTGAAGGGTTGCAAGAAATCCTAACTAAGACATCTTTTATTTCCCCTACAACCTTTACATTTGTCCTATCTAACTGAGTTATTTGAGAATTTGATGAGACAAATTTTCCATTCAATTTCTTGCATACAGATAAAGGCATGGCATTGGAGGATGCTTTGGAATCTACCATGCAGTTATGAACATTCCTATTGAAAATTTCAAAGGTAAGTAAGAATGGAGGTGTGGTTGATTTAGAATTCTTACCTATCAGGGAAGCTTTTTCAGCTGTTGCCTTCCCTTTTTTAGTTGTTGTTGGATTGTTGTTAGAACTATTTGCAGCAACATTTTGTTTTGCATTAGGGATAATTGAACTTACTGCAGGATTTATAATATGACTATTAGGCATTGGGTATATTTGAGGAAGATCATACATACTAATATTTGCACGAGTCTTCTTTAAGTCTTCAATGATATCATATTGTAAATCTAATATGGGAGCATTTTGAATGGTTTGGGTACCTTTGGTTGTCTGAGTCTGTTTGCCAGATTGAGTTTGTTTGTTTGGTTGCGAGTTATTGTTATATTTATTTGTAGTATAACTTGAAGCACCAGGAGTGTATGCAAATGCTTTACTATGAGTATTATATGCATGTTGTCCTGAAGGTGGACTTCTGCTCTCGTGTTCTTTCACAAGGCTATCCCAGAAATGACCGTTAAATTGTTGAGGTTCTTCTGATTCTTCATCATTTTCTGATTCCTCTTCTTATTCGTTTTCATTCATCTCTTGGCTAGAAGGAGTTTCAGACAAAGATAGAACAACTCGAATTGTATTAAATATCTCTTCATTTGCAGCTATGTCAGGTGGTGTATTCCATTATTTGCATTTGGGTTTTGTCTAAATTGATTTCTGAAATAACCCCTAGAAGGAGAGGCTTCAGAATTAGTATTTTTTAAACCTATAACTTCATTGGTTAATGTTGAATAGCGTTTTGCAGTTGTTCTACATCGAATACTTTATCTTTATCTGAACCGGGTTTTTCTGTCTTCCTACGAGGAAAAGAATCAGATTTTCCACTTCTATCTGGTTCATAAGACATGGAATCCTTTTCTACTTTAATGGCTTCCTCAAATGTTTCTATTAATGTTGTTTTTCCAGCTCTCTTCACAAAAATTTCGGAATACTTAGGTAAGGCTGACATATAATTTTCAATGATTATGTCTTCTGGTGGTTGAGAAGCAATTGGAATTTTGTTTTTTAATGTTAGAAACCTTTGATTGAAATCTTTGATTCTTTCTTTAGGCTCCATTTTAATTCTAGATAACTCTAGGGCTAAAAGAGTGGGTGTTTTATCTTCCCCGAATTTATCTAGAAAGGCCTTATTAAATTCCCCCCAATTTGTAATAGATCCTTGCACTAACGAAAAATACCAAGTAGAAGCTCTTCCTTCAAAAGTTAGAGGAAACAACCGACAAACTACGTCTTCATGCTGCACATTCAAAGTTTGAACAGCCAACATGAGTTTATCAATATGCACCTCTGCAGGTTCTTTGTCATCTGGGTTGAACTTAGGAAGAAGTTTATCTGAGTGTTTTGGTAACAGAAGTTGTACTCCAGGAACTGCTACAGCAGCTGCCCTTAGGCAAGGGAGTTGTGGATTGGGTGGATTAGGTGGAGGATTACCTCCTCCTCCTACAGGTACATTTCCTGCCATTGGAATTCCTTGAGAACTAAAGGAGCTTCCTAAATTGGAAGGTCTTGGACTATCAGGTTGTGACTCAGGAGGAGAAGGTGGCTGCTCAGAACCGCCTCCTACAATTAGTCTTCTAGCAGTATTAGTTTGTGTAATATAGCTTTGATGTCTTTCAACCTGATGGTGGGGAGCACTACCAGTTATCTCCAAATATTGCGTAACTATGGTCAGTTGTGGATTATGTCACTGCTATCTAGGTAGACCATAATTAATTGGAGAAATACCAAGTTGATTAGCGCATGCTCTAGTAAGAATATGTCTTGATTCTTCAAGAGTTTGAGCACTTTGTGCGGGAGTAAAGGGAGAAGTGATAGGATCACGTTCAAGAATATTCCTAATAGTTTCTATAAAAGGTGATCTACTGACTTCTGGAGATTGTTGGCTGGTTGGAAATGTTTCATTAGTTTCACCTGCCATTACTCATTGTTAGGCCCTCCTTCTAGCACCATTTGTTGGCCCAATTTTCTGAATCTAGGCCAATAAGGAGGTTTTGTCCACACAATCAGCTTAAAGCAGCATCCGGTGTGTTTGAATTAACAAAACCTCACAGGTTATGGTCCTGCTACCAGCTAGTTTGTCTCTTAAGGAGAACTTAAAACAACAAAATTTAACCTATTCTAATGCTATTTTTTCTAAATATTTAAATTAACTATCTAAACTGTTTTATGGGTGCTTTCTTAAGGAAAGACTTTGATTTTTGGAAGCTTTCGGAATATGAAATCTTATGTAAAGTATGCAAAATGATTTAACAGTTGTTAATCAAACTTAAAAATAAAATTTAAACTGAACTATTCTATCTATTCTATTTACCCCTATCTCAGCTGAGAGCATATTAAAGATTATATTAACTATTAATCATTAATGGATGAACAGAAAGACTAAAGCATAATTCAAATAGACACATTTAAATCATGAATAATAAATCATTCTGTTATATGACAACAGAACTGAAACATAATCTGCAAATACACAGTTAATTTCAACTCTCTGAAATTGATTAATAAGTAATTATCAAGGCAGCTATTTGAATTTAAGATAATGCCTATTTAAAAATCACTGTCAACATACAAATGAAATTTTAAACAGACATAAGAGTATATCATTACAACTTAGGTTTATAGTAAAAATACTAATAAACAAAATCATAATGAAATATTCATTCAAAATACTAACTTGAGCTGATAAAGTGAAAAATATAATTAAACATCAGCATATCAAAGCACACTGAGTTAATATAAAGACAGAAGATAATATGCTGAAATATATATATAAAAATCCAAAACAAAATACCAGTAACAGTATCTGTTTGCAGATGTCTAGTAGCATTCACATCAAAGGTTCAACTTCAAGTATGAAATAGCACCAGTAATAAGATATATTTCTAATACGTTTTTCTTCCAACACTCCATCCCTTGTTCATCAAAAACTCTGCCTTATATCACACTATGATGCAGTTTTCCCTATTAATGTTGCATGCAACATTATAGGGTCCATCTAACTAAAAAGGGAATCTAATCTCTTATATCACACCTATCACTATAAAATAGAAAACGACTAGCCTGAGTAGAGGCACTCTAGAAGATTCCTGTCCACTGATGAAACTCCAGCTCGTATCAAAAAGCCACATTTCCATGTCAATGTATCAACCATGTCCTGAAATTCTGGAAAGGAGTGGTGACAAATCCTCCTGCATTGAATTCAAACGAAGCATCTTATTAAAACCAATTTAAAATATAGGTAACAAAATAACTTGAAATTTTAAATGCATACCTGTTAAATCTCCAATTTTACAGGCATGCAAAACCAAAATGACCATTACTTGTTTTGCAGTGACATAAGAAATGAGAAAAATCATCAAGTTTTATTCTGAAGAGCGACTACTCTTCGAGCTTTTGCTAGTTTAGCTTTTAACCTGATACTTTTAATATTTTTCTTTTCAATTAATTTAAGCAATAGCTGGTTTGTTCCTAAGATTGAGTTCTTTGATTTTTTGTATTGGTTCTTCTTAGCACTCATCTCTTTCCATCTATCAATCCACTGCAGCAATTCTTTTCTAAAGGTTCTATTTTTTTCTTCTAGTAACGCAGTACTAGATAGACATTGCTTCATTTTACCCTTGAACTCAGTAATTTTATCCTGGAATGCATTATATTGTGTACGCTATAGAGTCTCATCTTCATTGACCCTCTCAGGAGAATGAGGACTGTCACACTGTAGACTAGACAATGGTTCAAGGTCTGCAATACCTGTGTCTATACCTAATTGAGTGCCCTCGGCCTTGCCTAATTTTACATCATTTCCTTGTACAGAAGTAGGATTATTTACATTCACTGTATCAGGGATAGATGACGGGATGTCACCTTCAATATTGACAACTGCAGGATTAGAATCTTGTTGATCAACCTTATAACCCAAAATCGAATGGATACTGTGCATGCTCCTCGTGACTCTTCTTGAAAACGATAGATTTTCAAAACCAAGTCCTTCCTTATCACAACAAATCTGAGCGATTTGATCTAATATATGCATAGATTCAGATTTATTTGTTTCAAATAGGTTTTCATGTTCAACATCATTATCATTTTTACCTTTAGTTAATCTTTCTTCTACTTCTGCAGGTGTGTTATCACCTTTACCAGATAAGGGTTGATCCAAGACTTCTTTAGGATTGCAAGGAACTGAATCGCTGTCATCAATCTTACTGATCCCATTGTTTATGGGTATGCTGACATCCTCGAATCCCTTAACCTCTGATATAGTTGTAGAAGTACTATTAACCCAAGAATTTATGGCTTTTCGTTTCCTATGAGTTCGTGGGGATGGATTCGGCCAATGTTGCATCGGCCCCAACTGACAGTCGACTAAAACCCTATCCCAAGACTTGCCATTCGCAGATAATTGAAATTGCAATATAATTTTTATCAACCTGTGGTGAAAAAGACTCCTGTCGGGGTTACTAAAATTTTTGACAGTCTGTGACATTTTCTTTATACTTTGCCATAGATAGAAAGGAAAATTAAGCTTGTAACCCCGTAATGCTAACAGCAATTTTAAATGGTATAAGTGCAAATGGGAGTATCGTCCGCAACAGGACACGTACCTTACTAAGATTTCGTAATAAACTCTCCATTCGAGCTTCAGAAATTTCACAGGGATGCCTATCTTCAGCTTCGTATCATCTGGCAATGGCATTAACAGAGCCAAGCATTTCTTCTTATTGACCATGCTGCCCTTAAACCAGTGTTCTCCAACCTGTGGGAGCTTATTGGCTTCTGCAATCGTATCTTCATTGATAATAAACTCAAAACCCCCAATTTGCACCCTCTCATCGTTAAAATTCATGGAGAACAGTTTAGTAATCTCTACATGGTGGCCATCGAAACTCCTAAAGAAATTCCCCCACCCCATTTTCTCGAATTTCATGGCAACCTCCTGGTCAGCTTCTATAAGTTCAGATCCAGAAATCTCAAAATGGTTCAGAGGAGACATGGTTTCTTCTACGCTCTCCTGGCTTCAAACTGAAATGAACAGAGAGGTGAACATAGAGGGAATAGGTATCCACACATATGACATGATGGATGGTCTTCGCATGGTTCAAATCTAACGGAGATACAATCTCTGAACCTGCCATTTTAGCCGGATTCTAAGAAATGATGAGTGCTGCAACTTCACATTATATCATGATTCATGCAAGTTTATCTATGTTTAACCACGACTGGTAGTAATAACCACCAAATTGGCGAACCAGATATATTGTGATTGATAGGTCATGATTTCAAATATTGATTATGGACAGTGGCTAATAATTAACAGGTACATCGACGTTAATTGAAACGACTATTAGCATTTAACACTGTTAATAGGATGCCTCCATATGCTCACAGCTATCGACCTGTCAAGAGGTGCAAGCCACGTTTTATGCCAACTCATTGATCTAAGTGATAATCGTTTATCAACTTGACAAATGGCTCTTTGTAAACCCAGTCAATCTTAACAGTCATCTTCAGTTCAATCGTGTTAAGTGGTGGCATGCAAGGTGATGAAATCGCATACTCTAATGTTAACATGGCTTGGTGAAATAGCTAGATTTAATATCTATGCTATGTATATACAAGACTAAGTTTTAACCCTTTCAAACATCCTAGCAAGAGAAATTCGGCATTAGATTAATAGGATATTAAGTGATGAAACTATCCTATGTAAAACAACTACTTTATTCATTAATTACAATATTTACAAAAACCATAGTAAGGTATTATATGAAATATAAATTTCAAAAATCACCATAAGTTCTATAAACTTACGATTATTAATACCTTACCTTTACCTAGGTTTTACACAAACACAAGATGTATTTTATTGATTTTCGCTTCGCATATTATTTCAAATCTCTTAAGTCACATAAATTTATCTTAATGATTAAATAAATTAATAAAAATTCATTAGACTTACTGACAGTTGTTAATTACCAAGTTCATGAGCATGTTTCACCAACTTCTCAAATGATATTTTACCTTTCTTTTATTAAGAGTACCTTCAGAATCAAAGATTCTAAAGGTGCTCTTTCATAATTTTTTAATGATGAATCATTGAAAGAGCTGATAACTCTTCATCTTATGGAGAAATGAAGAGGTTGTTGCTAGCTTCCAACAATGTCCTATTCTGGATAGTATTTCAAATGGTCCACAATATCGAGGTACTGTCTTCACACAACTTCCTAACCTCATAGAACACTTTTTAGGTCTCACCTTAATAAAGACATGTTCACCTACCTGGAACTCCTTTTGAGTTTGTTTAATATCTATTTGACTTTTCTATCGATCTTGCGCAACTTTCAAGTTACCTTGCACTTGTTTTACTATTAAATCCATCTCTTTTAATAATTTAGGTCCTAATACTAGCCTGTCAACTGGATTACTCCATGAGATGGGGGTATTGCACTTCATTCAATAAAAAATTTCAAAAGGATTATATCTTTTTGAGGCTTGGTAGTGATTATTGTAAGTGAATTCTACCAAGTGTAACTAATCTTCCCATTTATCTGGCTATTATTTTACATGCATTTTGAGCAGATCTTCCAATACCTAATTTACTATTTCAGTCTATCCATCTGTCTAAATATGGAAAGAGGTATTAAAGTTTAATGTAGTATTTAGTCCCTTAATTAAAGACTTCCAAAAGTTTCCCGTAAAGTTAGGGTCTCTGTCTAAAATTATTACTTTTGGTATTCCAGTTAAACGAAAAAATTTCTTTAAGAAAATATCAGCAATATTTGCAGCTTTATAAGTAGTTTTTACAGGTATAAAATGGTATGCCTTGCTTAATTTATCGACAACTAAAATTATTGAGTCATTCAAGTTTTGATTTCTAGGTAGTCCTGTGATAAAATCAAGGCTGATTATCTCCCACTTCCAGCTAGGAATAGGTAATGGCTAAAGTAACCCAGCTGGATGCTGATGTTCAGCCTTTACTTGCTGACATTCAAAGCACTTAGCAATGTATTCTTCCAATTCATTTTTCATGTTTGGCCAAAAATAATCCTTTCTTAGCATAGTGATAGTTTTCTGATAACCAGAATGCCCTGAATAAGGGGTCTTATGAACTTTGTTTAAAATCAGCAACTTAATCTTAGGTACATTAGGTACGTATAGTCTATCTTTATATAATAATAATCGTTTTTCATTTAAACTATACCCTGTACTTGAACTTTCAATTAAATTTTCTCTTACCCTTGCTTGTAATTTTTGATAATTTTCATCTTGTCCTATTCCTTCTTCTAACTGTTTTTCTAAATCTAATTTATAGGTGCTAATTGTTGCTGTAAAATTCAGTTTTGCATTCCTGCTTAAAGCATCAGCAACCTTATTTTCTTTTCCTTTAATATGTTGGATTCAAAATCATACTCGCTGAAGAAAGCTATCCACCTAGCTTGCCTAGCGTTTAAGTTAGGTTGATCCAACAGATATTTTAACCCTTTATTATCTGTCATTAATATAAACTTTCTTCTAATTAAATGATGACGCCACATTTTTAAGGCATGTATGACAGTAGCCAATTCTAAGTCATAGTTTGCATAATTTTTCTCATGAATATTCAACTTTCTAGACTCATAAGAAATGGAGTGTCCTTCCCCAGTTAAAACTCCACCTAAACCGTCATTGCATGCATCAGTACATACTATAAAATCTTTATTAGGGTCAGCAATTCTTAATATTGATGCAGTGGTTAATAATGTTTTTAACTTTTAAAAACTATCTTCACACTTTTGAATCCACTTGAATTTATTCCCTTTATTCTGTAAAGAAGTTATGGGATTTGCAATTCTTGAAAACCCTTCCATAAATCTTCGATAATAGCTAGTAATCCCCATGAATGATCGTACGTCAGTTATGTCTTTTGGGACTGGCCATTATTCAACTGCCTTTATCTTTTCAGGATCAACAAAAATTCCTTCTTTAGTCACTACATGACCCAGATACTGTATTTTATCCTTAAAGAAATCACATTACTAAATTTTTCATAGAGTTGGTGTTCTTGTAACTCTTGTAAGACAATTTTTAAATGTTCGTTATGTTCTTCAAACTTTGAGTAAATTAAGACCTCGTCAATGAATACAACCACAAACTTGTTAAGGTATTTATGAATTACATTATTCATCAGACACATAAAAATAGTTGGGGCATTAGTAAGCCCAAATGGCATAACAACAAACTTGTAATGACCATACCTGGTTCTGAAAGTTGTTTTAAAGATGTCTTCATCTTTGATTCAAACCTGGTAGTAACCAGATCGTAAACAATATTTGAGAATATAGTTGCTCCACGTAGCTGATTAAACAAGTCATCTATGCGGGGTAACGGATATCTGTTTTTTATAGTCATTTTATTTAGTTGACGGTAATCTATACATAATCATAGAGTTTCGTCCTTCTTATTAACAAAAATAACAGGCGCTCCCCAGGGAGACACATTGGGTCTAATATAATTCTTATCAATGAGTTCTTTTAATTGCGAATTTAGTTCATTTAATTCCAGTATATTCATTTGATAAGGGGCTTTTGAGCTAAGCACTGCACCGGGTACTAGCTCAATAGTTAAGTCTAACTCCCGCTTCGAAGGCAGTCTGGAAATTTCTTCCGAAAATACATCTGAATACTCCCTCAGAATCGGAAGATATTCCAGTTTTAATTTCTCTTTGTTATTAGTATTTTCTTCATTAATTACAGTTATAGCAAAGGCTTTACAACCCTTCTGAACAACTCTTTTAAGTTGCAAAGCATAGATCTGTCTTATAGTTGTTTTCCTAGGAATTCCTTTTTCATTTATTATTTCTCCATCATTATTTACGGAAGTAAATGTTTTATCAAAACAGTTCAGAACTACCCTATGCTATTCTAACCAATCCATACCAATTAACATAACATAAGAACCTAAAGGTAAAACATTAATCTTAACATAGGTTTCAAACTGATCCATTTTTACTGTACAATTCTTAACAAAACTAATTACCTTTCATTTTGCACCAGTAGCTAGTTGGACTAACCAAGAATTTGCAATTTTTTCTACTTATAACTTACATTTTTCTACTAAATCAAGATAAATATAGCTTAAAATATCCCTTGGATAAATTAAAATAGATATAGGTATTTGATTTAGCTTACCTTCCACTTCCACCATGGAAGTTTGGTAATCTGCTTAACTGTTCTCTAGTGCTGCATTGATCCTGGGCATTGTCCTTGCTAGACCATCGATAGTCATCTATTCATGTATCATATGTATGTTGCTAATAGTCTTCTTCCGATTGGGGAAAACTGATGCATAATGAGAACTATTACATTCCCGACACTTTACTGGTTCCTTTCGTTCAAAAGTATTGGTATAGTTACTATGATTATTAACAGATTCTTTACTTCTTTGACCATTTGGATTTATCTGTGAATTAATTTTGTTCCCTTGGAAATTTTTATTAGAAAAATTCCGTGTGTTATTATTCTTAAAATTTCAGTTAGGTACAAAAATTTTCTTCCTCTGTTCAAAATTATTAGTTCTTTTAGCTTTCCAGATTGTCATACTTTTCGTTTTATGATTGTATTCATAATTGAAATTCACCTTTCTCATTTCTTATTCAAAAGTTTTTGGATTGACATATTCAATTCTGTCTTTTATATGAAACGGTAAGCAGCTTAGAAACCACTGTACCTTAGGCTTCTCGTCCACAATATATGGCACATATCTGAGCAGACTTAGAAATTTACTGTTTAGTTCTTTCATGTTCATTGTTCCCAGTTTTAATTCATAAAATTCCTTATCCCTCTCCTCGTAGTACCGTCCAAACAAAAATTTCTTCTTAAAATATTTCTTAAACGTACTCCAATTAATGTTTTCTCCCTAATGCCTTTTACTCTTTTTAGGTCCTACCACCAAATATCTGCCTTTCCAGTGAGGTTATAAATAGCCATTTTGGATTTTAGTTGATTAGATTAATTATAAATTTGAAAATATTTCTTCATCCCAGACAGCCATGATCCAACCTCTTCTCCCTTCTTAGTTTCACCATTAAAGGTTGGTGACTTAATTTTCTTGAATTCTCCAAAGATTTCTTCATATGGTTTAAACTTTCTCTTTCTTGTATAATGATTATCTTTGCTACTATCACTAGTATATTGATAATTCTTTTTATGTGAATCACCATAAGCCTCAGAATATGAGCTACTTTCGATTTTAAACTGTTTAGAATTTTTATCTTTATGTTGGTAAGGCATACTTTAGACTCTGTTCGTTTATCTTTTTCTTCATTCTGAAATCTTTCCATTAAAATCTGATTTAGCTCCTCCTGAGCTCTCAGAATTCTCTCATTTTCCTTTTTGACCATTTCCATCTATGTTCTTAGTTCCTTGACTGTTTGTAACAATTCAGAAGAGTTATTACTTATTTCTTCTTGTATAGGTTCTCTTTTAGAATTACTTCGTTCAGTAAATGGGGACTCCACATCCACATATTCTTCCAATCTTTCCATACCTGGACTTAACTCAGAAAAATTATTTGGAAGTATAATTCAAAATAAAAGTAAAAATCAGTAAAAATGTTTTTAAATCTACTGTTCTATTTGTACAAGTTGATCCACATTCAGGCCTAGTGTCTGAACCTTGTGCTCTAATACCACAGGTGATAAGCAAAAAATTCATAAAAATTTAAAAATTTTCATGTAACATAAAACGTTCAAGGATGTTATTGTCTATGAACCAATAACTACTAGCGGTTACTCAAACATTAGTAATTAGAATTGAACATTGTAATTCTTTAGTTCGATATAATTTATTTGTTTATCTTGAAGTACCATGTTACAGATGCTAAATTCAGTAGTTTATGTTAAAAAAGGGCAGGAAAGATAACTACATATGAATCTAATGCTAAGTGTGTTATTTTTGTCTTATGTCAAGTAGGAAAGAAACTTAGATGAGATCAGTGCTTTCTTAGCTTACAATTAACGCAGTGAATAGATGCTTCTTTTACAGGTTCTAAACAAGTAAGCAATTTTGTTTCCAGTAAATTCCAGTTCGAGAATAACACTCAACTAGCATAAGCTAAAATGCTAGTCAAATTGTTTATTTTGCAGCTTGTCCACGTAAAAGGTCTTGTTGGTATTTCTACTGTTATAAATCTGCATGGATGTTTGTAATAACACTATTGTAAAATAAATGGGTTTAGTGCAGTTATGTTTACTACCATGACACTTGTTCCATCACTCTTCCTCCTTGTGTTTTCAGTTATAGACTTGTGTTTCATTTTTTTTTGAAGGTGTATGTTGTAATCTCAAAGATCACATAGAGTTACCAATAATACACATTAATACAGACATACATAACAGAGACAAGAGACAAGAAAAAGTAAGTAGAATAAAATATTATATTATAGTGAAAGGGTCCATACAATACAGAGAACTGAACCGAGTTCTCATCTGGCTCAACAACCTAATATATGTGATTTAAAAACAATTACATATAACTACCTGTTGGTTCACTCAACCGACACGACCTTAGTTGTCTGATCTAATCTCTCATTAGTCGGTTGACCGACTTAGTCAGCTAATCGACTATGTCGGCTATTTTTTCAAGTCAGCATACAGACTTGCTCCTCCAACATCTCCCCCATGAACAAAATGTTCCTTCGTCCCGAAGAAACAATGAGGTACCAAAATTTCCTTGTCTATCTAAGTAGTCATTCTTGTGCTTGATCTTCATAGGATGTGAAGTCTAATGGATGGTATCTTCTGTACGCAGACTTCAACAATTGCTTCAACTATCACTGCTAGCTGATGTTGGAAATCTATCCAACTCTGCAATATTTTCTGTATGTCAATGGTTAGTGTAGTTAGACTTGATAGGATTGAAATTTTCTCTTGAATGGAAATTTCAGCTATTCTTTCCATGTCGGGACCCATAAACTAGTCCTTTTCCTCTGCTGTCTCCAGCAGTCATTTCATCTACGGGAAGATGATGTCTAATTTTTCTAAGTTTGGAATGGCTTGTTGCACCCACGATGTGCTTCTCACTCGAGCTTCTGCAGTTTAGCTATTTAAAGCACTATTTGTTCTTCAATTGTGCGTATGAGTGCTTCGTCAGTGCTTTTCCTCTTCTCTAGTGCTTGGATCTCTTGTTGGGTCTGTCTGGTTTGCTGATAGACTTTCCCACAAAACTTCTTCTGTAATGATATACTCCTCCATGTGATCTTGCAACACCTTGTATGCTTCTGCAAAGGCTGTGTACTACTCCATCAATAGTCGAATTATTTCTTCTTTTTGCTCCTCTTTTGTGTCCTGAATTTGTGCCTACAGCGCTGACACCACGCTCTTAAATAGCTGATAAGCCTTTTCTAGCGGCTTGTCGATGTCAAACTCTATTGGACCTGGTATCACAGACTGGACCAGGTTTCTGCATTTGTTAAAGAACTCAACTTGTTCTTTTTCCTTATTGTCTAGCTCCTCGTGTTTGTGCTAGCCTTTTGTCTTTGCTTCGACTACTAGTGTTTCTAGGAGTTGTCCTAGCTCTACATCTTTCAACTTGGTTGCATCAACCACAATGGTCGACCCAAGTTGACTGATGTGGAACATTGTTGTCTTTCCATGATGGTCCTTTTTCTTTTTCTCCTTCTTCTTTTTGTGCTTCAGTGTTTCTGCTTGTTTCGGCCCTTGTGTACCTGCAAGAGTCAATTGTGGATTGTCTATTTGATGGGAAACAATGATTGATGGTACTTTTGTTTGAGTCGGTTGGATGAGTGCTACATCTGGTTGTGCCTCTGGTTGGTTGGGTTTAGAGGGTCCAAAAGTGGATGTGGTTGGTGTAGCTGGTTGTGGTGGTTCTAGTGCAGCTGGTTGAATTAGAGGTTCTGAGTTGGGGGGTGGTGGTGATGGTGTTGGTGAATGGTTCGGTGTGATTGGATTGGTGGAAGTGTGGTCGGGTGATGGATTGTGGATTTGAGGGGGTGAGTCCAGGTCAGAGAATAGTTGGTCAATTTATTGATTTATGTCCTCCATATTTTCTCCTTCCTCATCGCCAATCAGTTCAGAGGCTGGTAGGTGGGGTTCGGGTTCAGTCAAAATGATAGATATGGTCCGACTTGCAACAAATTTAGCTTCTTTGTTAGGGTTCCTTTGGAACATCGAGCTTACTATTTCCATAGCCTTCAGCCTTTGGAGTACTTGGCCAGGTTGGAAAACAGGTAGTCAGGATCCACCGACATCGAACAAAGGTGCTTTGGTAGAGATATTTTGCACTGTGGTGAATATCTCAGGCAGTTTTTCAATGTATGCCTGGAGGTCTCTGTCACAGTTGAACTTTTCCTTCACAGCCTCTGATATAGAATTCTTTCATAAGTCGAGTGGGCTTACTGAAATTTATTCTAGGATTAACTCTTCTATTATTTTTGTTGGAGACTAAGGTGGGGGTATAGACACGAGATCCACAACATTTTCAGCGGTCGAATTGTGTGTGATCTTAACCTTAATCTGTTGGTATTGTTGTGCTCCTACCTCAACAAATTTATGAAATTGGGTTTCCACCAGCACTTTGTTTGCTGTGGCATCTTCTATTATGTTGAGGGCCATAGCTTCTAGTTCCTCCTCATATTTTGAGGACTCTGCAATGATAATCTTGCGCTTACCTTTCCCTTGTTGTTGTTGTTGTGTTTTCTTCCTTTTTCTTGAGGCTGCTATCTCCTTCGACAATTTGGTTATATTCTCTTTGGTGATAGCATACTCTAGGTTTTCAGTTTCTATCTCTCCCCTTGGCTCTTAATTCAGGATGAGATTTTCTTTAGCCGGATTGGTTACCTGTTGTTTTGCGTGTGTCTCTTCCCTTTGTGCTGTCAGAGGCTTGATTATGATTTGCAGTCGACCAGTGCCTTCAACCGGTGTCTCCTCCAACACAAAGGTACTGACATATAGGTTAAGCTCATAATCCTCCTCCTTCTCCTGGTCTATTAGCATTTCCTCTATCAAGAAGTCTATTTCCTTTGCCTTTGCTCGTATTGGTACTTTTGTTCCTGCCTGTCGAGATAGCTCCTGGAAGATCTCGTCAACTGTCGAGTAGTAGTCGAGGGTCTTTGCATTTGTTTTGGTTCCCTACATGTACCACACCATGGTATGGTCGAGTTATAGCTGAATGTGGGCCTTTTTAGGAAGACTTCATCGAATGTTCTGAGGCACCCTCCATCTAGTTGTGCTGACTTTTAACTACTGGAGCCAGTTTTCTAGCAGTGCTCTCCCATTTGCAAGTTCCTATATTGTTCCATTCTGTGCAAACAGTTTGAATCTCCACATATGAAATCTTGTCGGTTCTTGAAATTATCTATCCTCGACAGGGCACAAAGAGTACATTACTTTCCATAACATCAGGGACAGCAACCTGATAATTCCTCCCTTCTCTTAGAATTTTTCACAGATGTTTTTGAGCATGTTGACGACATACTTAGCCCATCTATATATCTTTTTGTTGGTTAAAATGGTGTCTACTACCTCCAACATATCCAGTTTGAGGTCGTTTTCATGACCCGCCATTGTCAGTGTCGTGGCTATGATCTTGGCCATAATCTGTGGTGTTCGAGTTGTTATGTGTCTAATCATCAACCCTTTTTGAGTTTTTGCCTAATGCTGACCCTGTTAGTTCTTCGACCAGTCCTTTTATACCGACTAGTATTGCGTCTCCTTTGTTTGATAGACCTATCATTTTGTAAATAACTTCCCCATAGATGTCAACTGGTTGATCGAAATCAAATCAGTCGTTGTGGTACCAGCTTATGATAAAATTTACTATTGTTTCTTTTGTGCGTCTAAAACTGGCCATGAGCGAAGTGTTGACATAATTTACAATGGAATTGTGCTGTATTTTCTCTGTAGCTAGGTTAGAATTCTTGTTGACATAAGCCCACTCTTTTATCTTGGCCCATAGTTTTTCCGATGAGCCCTCTTGCACCTTAGCATTCTTGATGTTGTTTAGTCTTCTTACTAATGGTGTCTCTACAGTCTGTAGTTCCTTGGTTTTGGCTGAGGCTCTGGTCTATTTTGGTGCCATCTTGTTGGTTTGGGGGTTGATTTTACTATGGTGCTCTTAGTTTTAAGTCGTTTGGTTGTTCTGATGCTCTCTCTATTGGAATTGGGGTGAATGATCCTTTAGCGGTTCAATATTTATATTTGATGTGTTGGATGTTTTTGTCAATGGGTGTATTAATGGCGAACGTGATGTTCTAGTAAGAGCACTTGAGTGTGCGTTAATGGTGATTTGGTTTTGGTGCTCAAAGTCATGAATGCATGATGGGACTGTCGAGGTCGTTTGTCGATGTCGGTTATGAAAATGGTCGATGGTGTTATGTTGATGGGTGTGATGTTAGTTATCATGGTGGTGATTTCTTGTCATACTATCTTATGTTTTTTCATCTTGTTTTATTTTTTGGATTTTCAGATTTTTATAGGTTTTGTTTAACTATTATGGTCATTTTTTTTTGAACTGGTTTAGTTTTTGTACTGCTTTAGTCGGGCACCATTAACAAGTTTCTAAAATACTATTCCTTGTAACGTCCTTAGTCAGACTGATCCGTTGGTATGTATTTATTTGACAACATAGGGTCCCATCCATTCTGTATGTAGATTTTTAGGTTTTCCTTTTACCCGACTATTGTATAGTAAATAAAGGTCTCATACCGACAAGTTTTTGTTTTTTATGCTTCTATCATGCCATTCCTTTTGTTGTTGGTTCTGGATTTCTTGGTATTGTATCGCGATTAGTTAGTGTTCTTCAAATTTACTTAGTTGTAATAGTCAGTCCTTTCTTCCTTGTTCAACATTGACATGTAAAATTTCTATGATAATAGGTGTCTGTTGTCAAAAGTGTAGAGGAACTACTGCTTCCTATCCATAAACTAGTCGAAACGGTGTTTGGTTGGTTGAAAGCTTGTATGCCATTCTGTATGCCCATAGTACTGCAGGTATCTTTTCATCCCAGTCATCTTTATCAGCATTATATATTTTTGTTAATCCTTTTGTTAATGTTTTGTTAAATGCTTCAATTGCTCCATTCGACTAAGGATGGTATGCTGTACTCCGATAGTGGTCAATTTGGAACTGGTCTGTTAGGGTTTTAATAGTTTTATTTATGAAGTGTGTTCCCTGGTCACTGATTAAGGTTAATGGACATCCAAATCTGGTATTGATATTCTCATAGATAAACTTAGCAGCTATCTCGCTATAACATGTGTCGACTAGTTCTGCCTCTGCCCATTTGGTTACATATTCGACTGCGGTTATAATGTACCTTGCACCTGTTCTTTTTATTGGTATAGGAAATGGTCCTATGAAGTCAATGGCCCAAATTTTGGAGGTCAAACTTGGGTTTACTGATTTCAATGGCATTTCTGTACTAGGCAGGGGTCAACCCATCCATTGACATCTATCACATTGGCTTACAAAATTTTTGTAGTCTTTGTGAATTATTGACCACCACAACTCTGATTGTTGGATCTTCTTTGCAATTGTATCTGCTTGAAAATGTCCTCCTATAGGTCCATAATGTGCTTCATGCATGATATTATTTCTTTCATGTTCCAGTACGCACCTTCTGAGGATGTCGTCTAACCCCATTTTATATAGAAATCCATTTATGAGACTGTATGGTGCAGCTTTCATGGCTAAGATTTGTTTCTTCTTCGTACTCATGCCTTCTGGTGCTTGTCCATCTTCTAAAAACTGAGCTATTTCCTCTAAATATACCGAGACTTCTTATATTCAAAATAAATGTGCATCTAGTAAGTCGTCTTTGACTCCTTTCGGTTACTCCCCTGTGTCGATTCGGGATAAGTGGTCAGGACTGACATTTAGATTACCTAGTCTGACAATGACTTCGAATTCAAATTGTTGGAATAGAAGTAGCCATTGAAAAATTATTCCATGGTGTAGAGGCTTATTTATGAGGTATTTTAGTGCTTGATGGTCAATGTAAAAGATAAATGGATTATCTAGTAGACAGTGTCGATATTTTTGTAGTGCAAAGACCATTCCTAATGCTTCCATTTTGGTTGTCAAATAGTTTCTCTCAGCTTTGTTTAGTTTCCTACTACTGTAAACTATAGGATAGTCCATTCCATCATCTCCTGGTTGAGTTAGGATTTCTTCTATTGCTAGGCCTGATGCGTCGATGTGAACATGGAATTTGATCAACCAGTTTGGAAACCTTAGGATGGGAGCTTCAACTAGATTTCTTTTTAGTTTTTCGAATGATATGTTGCACTCCTCTGTCCAATTAAATTCCCGATCATCTATTATAAATTATTCCAATGGGTATGTCATGTTTGAATAATGTCTTATGAATTTTCTATAGTATCCTGTATGACCAAGTAGTACCCTGACTTTTTTCGGATTCATCGGGGATTTTAAGTCAAGGATGATTTTTATTTTCACGAAGTCAACTTTAATACCTTCTTTACAGATGATATGCCCTAATAGTATTCCTATAGGAGTTAGAAATATGCACTTTTTGATGTTT
This sequence comes from Pseudotsuga menziesii, assembly GCA_001517045.1. Taxonomy (NCBI): domain Eukaryota; kingdom Viridiplantae; phylum Streptophyta; class Pinopsida; order Pinales; family Pinaceae; genus Pseudotsuga; species Pseudotsuga menziesii. The sequence goes on from LPNX010602884.1 coordinate 42,193, forward strand.
AGTGATAGTTGGATCTATCGACATCGTTCCAACATAAGTCTTAGCCATTTACAGTGGTCCTTTAGTGTAGAGTATATTGCCCAATCATCGAAATATATTGCCATTTTTTTGTAAATGTGCTCCTGAAATGTTTTAACCACAATCCTTGAAAATACTGTAGGGGAATTTTTAAGTCCAAAAGGCATAACCTTGTAAGAAAATGAGCCGAATTCACATACGAATGTTTTCTTTTTCTGTTCTTCTTTAGCTATTGGTACTTGATTATAACCTGAGAATCCATTTGTAAATGAACAGCATTCATGTCCTGCTACCTCATTTAAGATTTCATCTGCATAAGGAGTTGGAAATGGGTATGTTAATGTAACTTTATTGAGTTCTTTGAAGTCGACACAGATCCTTAGCTTGGTTGGATCATGTTTCTTTGGTTGAACCACCATTGGACTTGCCCATTCTGATTAGTCAATAGGGTAGATGATTCCTGCTGCAAGCATGTTATCAAACTCTTTCTTGACTATCTCTTTGTATTTGTGATCTAGTTTATATGGTCGTTTCTTGACAAGTCGAACATCAGGTTTAATGTCGATCTTCATTTCTCCCATTTCATGTACTAGACCTTTAAGATCCTTATAGTCTCTAGCAAATACATCCTGGAATTATTTCAGTAGGTTTGTGATCTCTGTTGTTTGTGCTTCAGACCAGTAGCCTCCATTTTTTGCTATTTTTGGTCAATCATCATTTCATATGTCGACTTCTCTAGTTTGATTTTAGCATCTAGCCATTCCAGTGCTTTAGTTTCAATGATTGGTTGAATTCCTTCCTTAAAATGTGAGAATGTGGTAGAGAAGTTTGCTGCAGTCATTCGTTCGTTATCCTCCTTGTTGGTTGTTTCAACTTTGAGTACTATGCGAATAGGTTTGGTCGTTTCGACATGATTTGATTTCCATCTAAAGCTTTTCCCTTCCAACTTCTCATTTTCCAACTGTAGTCTTGTTGACTGTGGTATTGTCCTGATTTTATATTGTTACAGTTTATTGTCGGTCAGTTGTCCCTTAGGGTTTTGTTCTCTGTCAGTTGTACAAATGCTTTGATTTGTTTTGCAGTTTCGACCAAATTCTAATTTTGCGGTTCAAAGTTGAAATATTTGATAAAATTTTCTTTAAGTTCATGCCATAGAAATGTTTCACCCTGAGATTCTTCCATTTTGTACCATTTGTTTAGTAAGTCGGCGAGTGTTGATGGAAATAAGTGTGGCCATGTACGTTCATTTTTATATCCAAATCTTCTCCATTCTTTTTCACATATCTTTATATGGTTTTCTGGATCCCGTCCTTGGGTAAATATAGGTATTTGAGCCTGGTTGGTTAACTTCTTTCCTCCAAACCTTTCTACAAAATAATTTGAATATGTTGTCCATGTTTTTAGTCTTGACTGATGCGTATCCCACCATCTAGCAGCTTGTCCTATAAAAGTTTCTACTAAACATTGTAGTCGACCATGTTCACCGATGTTCCTAGATACTTGCTCTACATGCATAACTTATGATTCTCTTTCTTTATACCTTGGGAATTTTGTGGTATTTATATTTGTTGGTTGCAAGGTAGGATATTCCCTATTTTTCTTCTCAATTATTTTTTGGATGCTAGACACCACAAAGCATTGTTTGACTAGTTTCTTCTGTACTTTTTGAATAGTCCAACATCCTCTTGCTTTTGTTTCATGGTTTTCAACCTCTCAATCATATAGTTCTGCATCTGAATTGTATCCTACTGAGTCTTGGTTTCCTACGTAAAGTTCACCATATGTATTAGGTTCTGTGTAATCTTCATTATTCTATATCTGATATAGTTGTCGGATGTCAACTTATTCATCAATTGGTTCTATCCAAGGTTCTCCTTGGGATGGATGAATAGGTACTATGACTTTTTGTCCATTCCCCTTTAATTTGATTCTCTCTTTGTCCAAGGATATCGAGGCTTTCATTTTTCTCCCCCAAGGTCGACCTACTAACGCTGGGAAGGAACTAGATCCTTCCTTAGGGTCAATTATTTCGAAGTGGACTTTAGTAGATATACCTTTTATCGTTGTGTCGACATTTTTCTAGACTCCAATAGGTTCAATTAGGCCTTAGTCGACCAATTTGAGGTATATGCCTAATTCATATAGTTGAGGTCTTCCTAACTGTTCCCATGTGTCTCGAGTCATAATATTTACCTGTGATATGAACTTGAGTACAAGTTGTCGGACATGGTATCCTTTAGATTCCAAGTCGACAAGTGGGTTGGCATCACTTTTATTTTTTTTGGTTTAAGCTACAGATATTCTTTGTTTGTTTTTTGGTGTTTTTGTTGTGTTTTATTTTATACAGTAAGTCGATGAATTGCGATATTGTTTTATATTTTTGTACCAACTGTATTAGCTCTTTTATTGTGTCCTATTGATTATCATCTTCTTCTTCCTATCGATCAAATTCTCTAAATATATTTGTTGCATCTTTATATATTTGTTTTCTTTAATTGGGTCAGGATAAACATTTTTTTCTTTTATCTTGCTTATTTGGGGGTTATCGTTCCCAATTTTTGTCCCTTGTCGGGTTACGATATGTAAATTATTTGTATTGATAATATCATGTTTTTTCACATACGACAAGACATTAACATTCTTCTTTTTATTTATCTTTTCAAGAATAATAGGGAAATCCTCTAATGAGTGATCCCCTACACCATAATTAGTACAGAATTTTAGGTCAATCCTATCCTTGTATGGACAGCCTGCATGTTGGTGTCCTTCCTTGTAACATGTGAAACATTGGATGGGACGATGTGGTCAGTTGTCTTGATTCCTAGAGAATTGACCTCAACTTCCATAGCCTCCACGTCAGTTGTCAAACCGGTTTTTGTACCAACGACCTTCATACCTATGATTATTTTGGCCATTTTGTTCATTGTTCTGTGCAACTGTGTTAATCTGATATACTGGCTAATAATTTTTTCGATTCTTTAGATTCGGGTGGCAGTCAGAGGTGTTGTGATTTTTAGTTTCACAAATTGCGCACCATGATGCTTTTCCATTCTTCATGTTAAATGGGCAACATTTTGTGGTATGATCTCCATGCTCCTGGTAGATGTCACAGAAAAATTTTGTTTGCACAAATCGAACATCTTGTTGGCTAAAAACATCTCAGAACAAAGACGCAACTAGTTTGATGTTAACAATGCTATTGATCAGTCGCAAACCCTAAATAACTTGATTGTTAATAAACCAGACAAGGTTGAACAACCTCCATACGAACTAAACAGAAGAAAGAAGATTAGCGTAGTTAATTTATCAAACCAACAATTAAATAATGATGCTTTGAACGTTTTAGGGAAAGGTTTAAGCTTCTCAGTTGCACCCAACAAAATTCCAATTGAAGAAATCATTTGTGCCATTGAAGATTCGGTAATGACACTTCCTAAAGACACAGCAGAGGAAATAAGGCAGGACTGTGCAGTGATTTTAAGAAAAGCAAAACCACCGAAAAACAATTTGACCAAGAAGGAGATAGAAGCCATTAAACACTTAAAAGCTAACAAGGAAATTATGATCATGAAGGCAGACAAAGGAAATGCAACAGTAGTAATGAACACCATTGATTATGAAGCTAAGATGAATGCACATCTCACAATAACAGGATGCTATAAAAAACTGATGAAAGACCCAAGTAACAAGATCATTAGAGAGATTAAAAAAGCCATAAATGAGTCGCCATTAGATAATAACCTAAAAAAGAGACTGGCCCCGAAAGAACCTATCATCCCAAGAATTTATGGACTCCCTAAGATTCATAAGGATGGTGTACCACTAAGACCTATTGTGAACACCATTGGGTCACCAACGTATAATCTAGCCAAATACCTAGCTAAAACCCTAAAGCCATTGGTTGGCCACACATTTTCATACATTAAAGATTCAACACATTTTGTGGAAAACATTAGGGACCTCAAAGTTGATCATAATGATACGCTTGTAAGTTTTGATGTAACCCAACTCTACACAAAAATCCCTCTGGAAGAAGCAATCAAGGTAGTGGAGGAGATAACTAGTAAAGATATAACCAACCTAGTAAGAAGCTATTTAAAATCTACCTATTTTACCTTTCGTGGAGAAATGTACGAGCAAACTAGTGGGGTCGCAATGGGTTCCCCCCTTTCCCCAGTGATAGCCAACCTGTACATGGAACACTTTGAGAAAAAATCCTTAGATTCTTACCCGCTCAAACCAAAAGAATGGAAATGATTTGTGGATGATACCAATTTCTTTTGGCCACATGGTAGGGAGAAATTAGATGACTTCCTAAGGCACATGAACAATCAATCTCAACACATAAAATTTACCATGGAAATCCAAGAAAACAACTCCCTTCCTTTTCTTGATGTTCTGATCACCAAGAAAGAAGACGGTTCCTTAGCCCACCAGGTGTATCGTAAGAAAACCCATACATACACATACTTACATGCCAACTTACACCATCACCCTTCACAAAAACTAGGAATATTACACACACTCGCCACACGAGCTGTCAGAATCTCCGATAAAGAACACCTTGATAAGGAATTGAAACACCTTGAGATAACCCTCCAAAACAATGGTTATGATAAAAAAGATATCAACAAAGCTTTCAGAAAGGAAAGAAGTATGGAAACCAAAAATCGTAATAATGAACAAGAAGACCGAGGAAGAACTTTTCTCCCATATATCCAGGGTACAACTGATAAAATTGCCAAAGTTTTGAAGAAGAAGAAGATCAAGACAATATTTTTCCCTCCAAACTCCCTAAGAAATTTGCTAGACAAAGCAAAAGACCCCATAAACCCAAAACTAAGGAAAGGTGTTTATTCGTTTCCATGCTCATGTGAAGACGTATACATAGGTGAGACAGGACGCTCAATTCAGATAAGGTTAAAGGAGCATTGTGCAGATGTTACCCATGGAAGAATTAAGAAATCAGCAGTAGCTGAGCACTCATCAAAGACTAACCACCATGTATGCATTGAAGAAGCAAGAGTCTTATCAATTGAAGAGAATTACAACAAGAGACGCATACGGGAAGCAATTGAGATTGAGAAACACCCAAGAAACTTCAATAGGGATGATGGCTTTACCCTTTGTGACTCATGGAAACCGATCATTCACTCCCTACAAAACATAAAAATTGAAAATAAAAATTAAAAATTTTAAAAATTTTAAAAAATTTTAAAATTTCCCTAAAAATAAAAAATAAAAAAAAATAAAAAATAAAAATTTAAAAATTTAAAAATTTAAAAAATTTAAAATTTAAAATTTAAAAACTTAAAAAATTTAAAAATAAAAAATTTTAAAAATAAAAAATTTAAAAAGTTTTCTTTGAAATAAAAATTAAAATTAAAATAAAAAATATTATTTAATTAAAAAATTTTATATGTACATTGACACATTAATGAATTAAATTCGGCTCTCAAAAATTAAAATGAAGATCATAACTCAGCATTATAAATATTATAAAAATTCGTGCAGCTTTTAATTGAGATATGTTTTCTCCTGAAGATGGACTCAGCTATGCAGTCCGAAACGCGTCAAGAACTAAAACTCTACACAGGTATCCAATCCCCCTTGAAGTTAACTGCAACCTGTGAAAGCCTTAATGAAACCATCAGATCCCTACATGGAAGGGAAACGCTGGGTGAACTTCAGCAACTGGAGAAGAAGAGGATTAATATTTCGAAAGAAACTGCATGACTAACGTTTTTAAAAAGATGTAGAGACAGTAATGTCATACCTAAATTCGCTAGAATTAAACACAACCTTGTGAAAAATAATAAAGCAATTTTTGAATGCGCCAACATGGATCTAGTAAGAAAGGAGATAAAGAAGGTAAGGAAACACCTCAACGAATTATCAGAAGACTGCCTGCGCCTCCACTTAACATTGTCTGTTATAATTAATGAGCACATCTGGACCCAGTTTCACTCCTGCCTGGTTATAAGAGCCAATCGTACTGCTGAAAGCATGAAGATAACACACCAGAGGAAGTTCAAAATACTTGAAGGAAAAAAAAGACCATCCCGTGCTGATGATATCGTAAGAATTGAGAGTGCAGGTCACGTAGGTAACGCTGATAACAATTCTGAAAGGCCATCGCGTGTCGATAATATCATGGGTATAGAGAGTGCAGACAGCGCAGGTATTGAGAGTGCAGACAGCGCAAGTATTGAGAGCGCAGGTCACGTTGGTAACGTGGATAACATTGGTAAGAGACCATCACACGTTGATAATATCGTGGATATGGAGATTGCAGATATTGAAGGTAACGCTGGTAGCATGAGCTTGGGAGGTATTAACAATACAGAATGGACAGAGAACAACGCTAGTAGCGTACAGATTGGAGGGCTGGGTGATAGAGAGATAAGAAACCTAGAAGGAAACAATGTAAATAGTGACACTAAAAACATCTCAAAACAAAGACGTAACCAGTTTGATGTTAACAATGCTATTGATCAGTCGCAAACCCTAAATAACTTGATTGTTAATAAACCAGACAAGGTTGAACAACCTCCATATGAACTAAACAGAAGAAAGAAGATTAGCGTAGTTAATTTATCAAACCAACAATTAAATAATGATGCTTTGAACATTTTAGGGAAAGGTTTAAGCTTCTCAGTTGCACCCAACAAAATTCCGATTGAAGAAATCATTTGTGCCATTGAAGATTCGGTAATGACACTTCCTAAAGACACAGCAGAGGAAATAAGGCAGGACTGTGCAGTGATATTAAGAAAAGCAAAACCACCGAAAATCAATTTGACCAAGAAGGAGATAGCAGCCATTAAACACTTAAAAGCTAACAAGGAAATTATGATCATGAAGGCGGACAAAGGAAATGCAACAGTAGTAATGAACACCATTGATTATGAGGCTAAGATGAATGAACATCTCACAATAACAGGATGCTATAAAAAACTGACGAAAGACCCAAGTAACAAGATCATTAGAGAGATTAAAAAAGCCATAAATGAGTCGTCATTAGATAATAACCTAAAAAAGAGACTGGCCCCGAAAGACCCTATCATCCCAAGAATTTATGGACTCCCTAAGATTCATAAGGATGGTGTACCACTAAGACCTATTGTGAACACCATTGGGTCACCAACGTATAATCTAGCCAAATACCTAGCCAAAACCCTAAAACCATTGGTTGGCGACACATTTTCATACATTAAAGATTCAACACATTTTGTGGAAAACATTAGGGACCTCAAAGTTGATCATAATGATATGCTTGTAAGTTTTGATGTAACCCAACTCTACACAAAAACCCCTCTGGAAGAAGCAATCAAGGTAGTGGAGGAGATAACTAGTAAAGATATAACCAACCTAGTAAGACGCTGTTTAAAATATACCTATTTTACCTTTCGTGGAGAAATGTACGAGCAAACTAGTGGGGTCGCAATGGGTTCCCCCCTTTCCCCAGTGATAGCCAACCTGTACATGGAACACTTTGAGAAAAAAGCCTTAGATTCTTACCCGCTCAAACCAAAAGAATGGAAACGATTTGTGGATGATACCAATTTCTTTTGGCCACATGGCAGGGAGAAATTAGATGACTTCCTAAGGCACATGAACAATCAATCTCAACACATAAAATTTACCATGGAAATCCAAGAAAACAACTCCCTTCCTTTTCTTGATGTTCTGATCACCAAGAAAGAAGACGGTTCCTTAGCCCACCAGGTGTATCATAAGAAAACCCATACAGACACATACTTACATGCCAACTCACACCATCACCCTTCAAAAAAACTAGGAATATTACACACAATCGCCACACGAGCTGTCAGAATCTCCGATAAAGAACACCTTGATAAGGAATTGAAACACCTTGAGATAACCCTCCAAAACAATGGTTATGATAAAAAAGATATCAACAAAGCTTTCAGAAAGGCAAGAAGTATGGAAACCAAAAATCGTAATAATGAACAAGAAGGCCGAGGAAGAACTTTTCTCCCATATATCCAGGGTACAACTGATAAAATTGCCAAAGTTTTGAAGAAGAAGAAGATCAAGACAATATTTCACCCTCCAAACTCCCTAAGAAATTTGCTAGACAAAGCAAAAGACCCCATCAACCCAAAACTAAGGAAAGGTGTTTATTCGTTTCCATGCTCATGTGAAGACGTATACATAGGTGAGACAGGACGCTCAATTCAGATAAGGTTAAAGGAGCATTGTGCAGATGTTACCCATGGAAGAATTAAGAAATCAGCAGTAGCTAAGCACTCATCAAAGACTAACCACCATGTATGCATTGAAGAAGCAAGAGTCTTATCAATTGAAGAGAATTACAACAAGAGACACATACGGGAAGCAATTGAGATTGAGAAACACCCAAGAAACTTCAATAGCGATGATGGCCTTACCCTTTGTGACTCATGGAAACCGATCATTCACTCCCTACAAAACATAAAAATTGAAAATAAAAATTAAAAATTTTAAAAATTTTAAAAAATTTAAAAATTTCACTAAAAATTAAAAATTAAAAAAAAAAAAAAATTAAAAAATTAAAAAATTAAAAAAATAAAAAATTTAAAATTTAAAAATTTAAAAAATTAAAAAATTAAAAAAATAAAAAATTTAAAATTTAAAAATTTAAAAAATTTAAAAATTTAAAAAATTTAAAAATTTAAAATTTAAAAAAATTTAAAATTTAAAAAAATTTAAAATTTAAAAAATTTAAAATTTAAAAAATTTTCTTTGAAATAAAAATAAAAATAAAAATAAAAAATATTATTTAATTAAAAAATTTTATATGTACATTGACACATTAATGAATTAAAGTCAGCTCTCAAAAATTAAAATGAAGATCATAACACAACATTATAAATATTATAAAAATTCGTGCAGCTTTTAATTGAGATATGTTTTCTCCTGAAGATGGACTCAGCTATGCAGTCTGAAACGCGTTGAGAACTAAAACTCTACACAGGTATCCAATCCCCCTTGAAGTTGGCTAATATCTCGTCGGTAGTTTTCCTTTGAATGTCCGACTGTTGAACACTTTGTCCACCAAATATCCTGACTCTTAATGTTGATCTCTTTTAGATATTTCTGCATGATCTCAAGCTGTTCCTCTAGTTTGTCATCCGTGGGGTATTATAGAATGTCTTCGTCCATTTCTACTTGTGGAGCTTTTGTGAGCGCATCTTCATAAGTTTTGAATGTCTCCAGAATGATGTGTAAACAAATATTCTGTGACAGACCTACAAGAAACCACTGAATTAATAGTTACTCATCAATGACATAATCCAACTGGCTGAGAAGGTCTTTCCAGTGTTTGTCGTAGTCGCACACAATTTCTCCTAGCTTTTGTGATGTTGTCTTTAATTTCTTTGCTGCCAGATGTTTTGCATTTGAAGTTTTAAAGAACGATAGAAATTGTGCTTTAACTTCGGCTTTAGTTGCTCGAGGATTTCTCTCAGAAAAGGTCATATACCATGTTAATGCCCTTTTCCTCAAGGCACTAGTGAACTACGCCATCTGTCTGTCTTCATCTATAACTTGGTTCACCTACCAAGTCGATTCACAGATGAACCAATGTCATCTGGGGTCCTCATAGCCCTCATATAGAGGAATGTGCACTATCCCATGACCCATATCGGAGTCACTATCATTTTCTTCCTTAGGAGGTGGCAGTGGTGGGCGTGGCGGTGGGGATAGTGGGTTATTTTGTTTATTCTTCTGTGCAGAACTATTGTCGACATAACTCTCATTTCCATCGGTCATCTTGGTTTTCGTTTCTTCTCCAACAAGCAGTCAGTTGGGGTTGACTTCTCCCATCGATGTCCAATTGCAATTATTTGTCTACAGCTCCAAATTTTCTATATCTTCCAAATCTATATTTGGCAGCAGGGTGCTCCTTCGTGTGTCTGGTAAAGTAAGTGGATACTTCATTTTTAGGGTAATGCTTGAAGCGTGACCCAATTTCCTTATTCTCGTTGATGGATAATTAGATTATTATCATCGTTTCTCTCATCGTCTAGTTGGCTCCAAATACCAAAGTCACTAGCTCCTAGTTTGAGGTCCTCTTTGACAATTGTTTGTATCCTGGTTCTTGGATCCATCGGAGACAGAGGTCTTACCTCCTGGGGGACTTCTAATTGGATAGCTTCTTGTTGATCTATCCACAAATCTTCTTCCAGAGGGGACCCTTCTTCTTCCTCACCTTCCTCATGTCGGTCATGACCCAACTATGGTGGATTTCTCTCTTAGTTTGTCACCCTAGTGCTCATTCCTCTTTGCAGTGCTATGACTCTTTCTCTTCTCTCTTCCTTTCTTTGTAGACTCTTCTCCCTCTCTATTTTATGAAACTCCGTCGTACTTTTATGTGATAATTTCCTTTCATTTTCCCTTTTAGGTCGACTTCTCATTGCTGGTGAATGGTTTCTCTTTAGTCAAATAGAATCCTCTCCACTTTACCTCGACATATGACCAGCTACCCCCCCATTTCCTACCTAACGCTTTAGAAATCCCAGATAGTTCTCTTCACTTGCTTAGGAATTATTCCCACTCCCTTTCAGCAATGAATTTCTCCAAGTTATTTTGTTTCTCTGCCTAGTTAGTATTTTGTGGTGGTTTGCGTAGTAACGGACAAGGTTCAATGATATGACCTACTCCTTTCTCGATCAATAATTTGAATAGCAAGGTCGGTAAGGAACACAAGGATTGTTCGGTGAGTTCTGTGTAGAATTTCTTCTGGATAGTTTCCACTGAAGTTCTTTCTTCTACGGCTTGCTCCTCACAGAATTCGTTGGCGATCTTTTTGAACCACTTCGATAGGTTTGTTCTTCCCCCTTGAATCAGTTTGTCTAGTAGTTGTTGGTATTTAATCACTTTCGACTTTTTCATCTAGGAGTTTCTTCAAAAGCTGGGGCACTGATTCTACAAACTTCTCATGAGTCTCAGTAAGAACCTTTCTTTGGCTTGAGCAATCGTTAATCTATTTCTTCATGCGTAATTTTGCAAGTAGTTTGCTATTTTACGTTCCCACTAGTCCTTAATCTCTTTTTCTGATATCATCTGCTTGTATACATCTCATACATGTACTACCAGCAACGGAACCAATGTTGTAATCTCACAAATCACGTAAAGTTACCAATAATACAGATTAATATAGACATACATAATAGAGACAAGAGACAAGAACAAGTAAGTAGAATAACAGATTACATTATAGTGAAAGGGTCAACACCCTAATATATAGTATTTACAAACAGTTACAAATAACTACCTGTCGGTTCACTCAACCGACACGACCTTAGGTGGCCAACCTAATCTCTCATTAGTCGGCTAATCGACTAAGTCGTCTATTCATTCAAGTCGACATACCAACTTGCTCCTCCAACAGTGTATAATAAGGACAAATCTACTTCTGCCTTTAAGGGTATAGTAGCCTAAGAAGTCTATAAACTAGAAGATATGTTAAACATACTTGCCACCATAACTACATAAATATTGTTGTTGTTTGGTATAAAGTACTGTTTATATTTGTTTGAGTTATTTCTAAACTATAAACATTCTATGTTAGTGCTTCTTCTTAATCAAGCATTTGCACTTAATTTTCTTGTATATAAAATATCGTTTTATATGAGTTATCAATTACAATGCATATATTGTAAATTTTAAATTTATTGTTATACTTATCCTAGCTTTAGGATTCCTATGGTTAGGTAAGTTCCATGTAAATTTGGTTCATCTTCCTTTGATTTTTATATTACCAATACTAATAGTAGACCTTAAGTAAAATGAGGAGATCTTAAATATGCAAACTATGCATAAAACCCTAGTGAAAAGTGAATACCTCTTAATCATAATGTCTTTGGTTTATAAAAGAAAAATAAAATGAGGATAATGATACAAGTAACAATATCCTAAGGTTTTGACATGTGAACAAATGATTGTGCAAATTAACATGAGATTTACAAACTATAGCATGAAAACCATAAATTGCAAATGATTTCGAAGGACACATGGTTGGTGGTCGATGATTAGGTTTTGTGTTGAATTTGGAGACAAGAAAAGGATTGTCCTAATCCTAAATTCACATTTTGTTTGTCTTTGTTGTGGGGTGGTCAAGTTGTGAGCTCATGGCTACCAGGATCATTGTCAATCCTCCATTGATTTTTTTACACAGACCTTCCATAATCCATATCGAGCTTCTTTTCAAGTCTAAACTTCAAGTTTCTATGCAATATTAAGTGAGCATGGTGCTTACAGTTGTTGTGGGGTGGATTGACCATCATAAATAAATGTTGCAGGTTGGGATGTCTTCACCATTATTATTTTGAGTGAGTTTTGGTACTCTGTGAGTGCTTAACACTGTAACCGGTGTGAAGGGGGTTGTTGGAAGAGTGACTTGGATACTTTGTTTTACTGGGTGCTTCCTCCCATAGGTTTGGTCCTCGCCTTGTCATGGTATATAACTTCACTTCCAAACACTGCAAACTACATTATTTCTTTTTGGCAGAGCATCATTTCATCTCATGGACAAAACGAGGAAGCTAAGGTTAGCTCGTGACTTCCAACAACTGCTACGCTGCTTCTTGGTAAGAAAAATGAATTATTTAAAACTCTTCTGCACAAAATTAAGATTATAATTGGTGAAACAAAATTGTATAAATAACAATTATGGTTTTGATTTCATGTAGGCTCTCCAATGATGGCTCAACTTTGTAAAACTCCACCAACAGAGCTTGTGCGAAGGCATTCAAACCGGTAAGCCTCGGTTTCACCTAAGGTACTCCTGGAAGAGTTGTATGGTGTTTTTAGGAGATTTTTTTTGCGTGAAAGATGGTTCTGGTTCAGCCATGGTTTTTAGATACTCAGTTTGTTCTTTTGTTTTTATTTTTATTTAAAAATCCCAAGTGGCTATTTTCTAATGGAAGATTTGGGATCTCATAGTCGAGACTTGAAGAATTAGTTTTTGAGACCTTTCGGCCATGGTTCAACATTAATGGTGTTGTTTAGTGTTGGCTTAAGCCATGAATTTTATTGACAGGCCATTGGGTCGTTAAATGCGGATTCTTTAGGGTTTTTAAAGAAAAAACTTAATGGTTGTTCTTACAGCACTTCTCTTTTTTAAAAGGGGATTTCGTAGCAAAAAACAGATGTTTGTTTTTTATGAAATCTTTGTTTATATGTAGATACTTATATTCAGGTTTTTAAACCTTGAATGGAGTAGTAAAGGTCGTAGGCCGAGACTATATATGTTCAGTTTCTTTTTAATATTAAAAGGATTTTCACAGCTTAAAGCTGAATTAGCAGTATCTCTGTTTGGTTTAAATTTATGTATATTCTATTTATTGTAGCTACTTTTATTGTTATTTACGTTTTGATGGTTAGGGTTAAACATATCATTAAAAAAAATGTTTCTTATTTATGAAATATGATTTAAGGACCTTTGACAAAGTAATACTTTGATAGTAGCATAATTAATAATACAACAATGAATTCTCGAAACAGGACAAAGAAATGATATTATTGAAATAAATGCATTTCTTTTCAGTACTTTCTAGAATATACTACTAGGTTTTGATATTATAAATTTTGAATTTAATCTATTATGAAAGAACAAATCTTTTGTAAACTCTAATTTACATTTTCTCAAAAGTGAGTTAAATGAGTAAATATTTAACTTGGTTTACTGTTTTTCTAAGTAAATTTGGCTATTTTATTTTTTTCGATATTATCTATTTAGGATTACATACTAGGTTTATAAAATGTAATTTTGTTGGTTTTACTGTGTAAAATATTACACATACCAGTGTGTATTACTTAGCCTTTCCTTCTGTCTTTATTTAGGTTATTTTAAATACTTTAAGTAAGTATTGTAAATACAACTTATAAACAATTTATAGAAAATCCTGTAGAAAATAACCATTTGCGTCTGCATACATATTATATTGAATCCACTATTTGAAAATAAACAAACCTACTGTACTAGAGTACTGCCTTACAAAACGTGTGGAAAAATACAGTTTAGGTATTTTCTTTCTATATATTAATTAACTTAGAAATTTCTCTATTAATTGACTCTAATCTAACTAGTACTAACTTTCTCATCATATGTAATTCTCCTATTTATCCCTAACAGAAATAAAACATAAATATACTATATTATTGAAAAATCTTAATCTTTCTAGATATAATAAATAATTTAAATGACCGAACTAAGCAAAACTTGGAAATATAGATGAGGTGACAACATCTTAAGGAAACTATTCCTCCCAACCAACTCCTTGAGAAGAGTTGTATTGCAATTCTCAGGACCCCCGAGCTTGTCTCCTAGTCCACCTGGTAGAAGTATTGGGTGAGAGATGTAGTCTAGAAATCCTCTGCAACTTCTTTGAGTATTCAGCAGTATGAACTCGACTTAGAATAACTACACTAGTTCAGGTCTTCAGCACTTTTTTAGTCAAAATTATTTCATCTAGTCCCCTCCATCGAATTCTCATGTGCACTTCATTCACTCAGAATGATCACAAATATAGAATGAGAAGCCTCAGTTGTATTCAATGGGAATTTTTATTCACATGCCTAGGTATTTTGGGTCATTTTTTACTTAATGAGACACCTTCTCTTGTTCCACTTTCTTGGGGAATCTTGGCCACTAAAGTAGGGAAGTTTCCACCTGCAATAGCTATAAGTAGTTTGAGGATGCTACCACATGTCAATCTCCTCTCAAACTAGCCTCCTCCACCAAGTGATGAGTAAAACACTCATTTAACAGCTTCCCTAAGCGGTTGTCTCATCTTTCATTTATTTATTAATAAAATATTCTGCAATACATTAAATTATCCTTAAACCCACTTGGTCATTAATTACAAATTTTAACATAAAATATAACATAATGTTCCTCAAAAACATGAAATTGTTTTGCAAATTGGGGCATGTGACAATTTCTGCCAACTTTTTTTTTTTAGTGGCTTCCTGGCGTTGTGATTATTGCAATAGTTCTTCTACTTTGCATATGTATTTTTCATTTAAATTGCAAGTTTGGATCAAGAAATAAACCCTATTCATTTAACTATGGGAAGTATCAGGCATATCCGTAAAACTCATTGTGAGGAGTACCACAAGAACCCTGAAGTAGTTAGACATTGAGAGGACCTGCCAACAAAAGGGGAAATGACCCCTACCTGATTGACTAATTCCCAATCATGAGGTAAACCACGAGTTGCCATTTGTGGCAAAGCGATTTTCAGTTCTACATGATTTGTGGACTGAGGGGTACTTCCCCAATACGGAAGTTGTTATACAACATTGGTGGTCGATTGAATCCCATGAAACTTTAGGAATATGAACATACCTGGGTTCCATATCTATTTCCAGTAGATAAATAGAATATTGTAGCTATCCAGATCCATCAAAGATCAATTCCACCGAAAAAAAAAGTATGAATTTATATTTGTTTACCATGTCTTCTTTGATTTAGATCCATTTCCCTTGAAAATTTACTAGAACCCCTACAATTTCATTCTACATATTTCCCTCCTTGAGGACCTTATCCAAAATTCCACTTTTCAAAGACAGAATTCCCACATTTTTCTATTTTTAGTGTTTGCCAAAAGTTCTTCGATTCTCACCCAATCGCCTTCAAATTTTTCCATAGTGTTCATTTCCTATTTTTGCTTCATTTTCCCTCTTTAACAAATTTTCCCATTATTTCACCCCGCTTACGAAATCCCCATTTTTTTCTTCCCTAACTCTCAGAAAGTGACCAAAACCTAGGAAAACCCCAATTACCCATCATAGTTTTTCCCAATTCCAAATTTTCCTTCAAAAAAAATATGTTTTTGTTTTTCTACCCATTCCACCCCCCCGCTCTCCAAAGAAAATACTATTGGTTATGGTTTTCACTGGCGTAGGAGCAAGCAAACAAATTGAAGACAAATTTTCCACCCTAAAGGCCAAAATCCAAGATTTGGATGAAAAAATTATCGGCCTCCATCTTCAACATTCAACCATGAACAATAGGCGACAACCAAAGTCTTCTACAGACACTGAATTTTTTTCTTCCATCAATTTCCATGGGATAAATATTGATTTTCCTTGCTTCAATGTATTATAATTTGAATTCCATTTAGATCTTCAAGCACATAGTTCTAATAATTTTTGCAGTAAATGGAGAATGAAGATACAAACTGGACAAAACAAACCACACATGAAACAAACAAGTATTGCTCAGGAATTTATAGTATCATTCACAATAATAATATCTGGTATTACAATAGTTTACATAGGAAAAGACTTCGAATCAATTAGGGATGGATTTGAATCTATCCACTAGATGTGATTTTATCTAACTAACCATCTAACTCATGGTGTCTCAATCAATATCGCAGTCCAATATATCAACTCCCAGATGTCCAACAACTCAATCAATAGGTGATAGCTAGTTAACTCAATGCAAATGAGTGTGGTAGGTGGGAAAAGGTGCCTACTCCACATTCATCCATGCATTAGCCATGCATAACTAGCACTAGCTAACTTATTGATATCTAACTAAAAGTAACTAGGGGCTAACTAAGACTTACTAGTTCCAACTCCACCTAACTGATGGAGGTTGGTGTCGGGACTCCCAGTGGCTCCTAAAATGTAGAGATTAGTCTAGGAGGCACCCAAACAGATGCATGCACATGCAGTAAGTGGCAGTTAACCTTTATCAGTGTTCCCCACACTCTAGTAACTAGTATAGGTGGCCCCATTAGGCTAAGTGGACCCAATGGTACTAGTGCACCCAAATAATTAATTAAGGTTCATAAGTTAGGCTAGATAATCTAATAGACAGTATGGTCAAGGGAGGATTAACAATCCTAACACCCCCCTTGAATCCTAACTTGGACAATTGTGGGCCCTGGTAAAAAGACCATAGGTAACCCAAATACAATCTAAAATACATAATGTTTCTTAATACAACAGAGGAAATAGGGGAAAACCTCATGGGAACCCCCCCCCCCCTCAAAATAAGCAGAAATACAAATTTTGAAAAAACTTGTGAATATTTTTGCTACTATTTGCAGCACTGTGCAACAACAGTATATTGGTTCTTCTGTGCATGTGAACCCATGACTCCAAGAAAAGTTCTTATGTCTAGAGGAATCTTCTTCTTTAGAAGAAAATTAATGTACTCAACTGAATTAGAAATATAAATAGTTGCACGGTGAAAAATGGACCCATGTAGAGCAGCTGAAATCAACTGAAGAGAGAGAAAAAATTATTGAGAATTCAAACGATGTGAGGAACACCCAATAATATGATATATTTCATCCTTGAACAACAAACCATGAGTGGTAAAATCATCCCTAAGTGTTAGGAGCAAGTGTCCAAGCGGATGCAGATCGTCTTCCTCTTTACTAGTTCTGTGAGGGGATGAACATGTGACCAAATGTAGAGAATCCCTTGTAATGTGGAGAGTCAATGATTGAGCTCCATAATATGATATTTATTCATAAATAACCAATAATTCACAAAATCTAATATCAACAAACTGATAAGAGAAAACTAACAATGAATCCTCAACAACAAAATTGAAGGAGACTTGTGGTGCTTGATTTGTCACACCAAAATTGATGAAACCTGTTATAAGAAATACTGTAAGATATTGAATATTAGAATATGAACCACATATTATCATATCATAAAGTAAATCAGATCCAAATAGTTTCATATCATATCCAAAAATGTGCTCCACTGAGACAGTATATGCACAATTTTCTCCTTCTTCAAAATTCTAATTTTCGGTGCATGCAATCCTGTAGGAATTTACTTGAAGCTATAGATTAATGAGAGTGAATGGATCACTCCTATAATATGATATTATTTCCATAATATCCATGGTATTACTTATCTTCACACCAGAAACATTATTAGAGATAGAGAAATCAAATTCCTCTGCCTTTTCGAAAAGAGTCACCAGTAAACTACGCACAAAGTTTAAAGAATTACTGGATAATTTTTGCAAAGAATAGGAGTGTTTTTCTTAAAAAAAGACATTTGAATTTATTCTTCTAGATCATCCATGTCATGATATGAGATATGATATATCTCATACACTTCTAGAGCAGCAATATAAGGAGTCACTTCAAGGAGACTTTCTTCCATTCGAATTGAATGTAGGGAAAAATATGTTTCTTCTTCATCTTCAACAATTTTCTTTTTTGTAGGAGAGGGCATGAAATAATGATGTTGGATTTTATCTGAACCTCTCTCAACATCTAGGATTTTAGAGTTATCTCCCATATGACTGCAATGTCCTCTTGATAAAGGTAAAGTGATGAAGGATATCAAGTGGTGCAACGAACGACATCTCATAATCCTTAAATGATAGGATCATTCTTTCGAAGTTAATAATTGCTTGGTTTTCTATTACCCAATCAATCCCAAGTACTGTAAGATATGGTGTAGTGTCATATATTATATCTATAACTTCAAATTCCATTAAATTACGTAATCATTCAAGGTCCACTTGAACTTAACCCAACCTACCCAGAGGAATAACCTTTGCTTGATTCGCAAGCCTCAATTGGATTCGAGACCACTCTAAAGGTGGTTTACCCATTATTTCCCACATCTGGCATGTTAAAATATTGACATTAGATCCTAGATAGAGGATGATGTATTCCAGATCACCAATTTGCGTGGTCATTCTGAGTTTGCATTCTATCTTGAGTCTGGTCTTGATATTATTAAACTTATTTGGCAGAGGGCCTTCTCCTGGGAGTGCTTCAACAAGGGCCTCTACTTTTGCAATTGCTTCCTTATCCTTGATTAGCATTAGAAAAATTGACAAGAAAGGTTTAATTTTACTAACCTTTTCTGCAGTTTTGTTCGTACTTTGTTGTTCCAATATCTTCTGCAATCTTTTAGGCATTTCTTTCACTCGACTGGAGGTAGATGGTTGTTCTACACCAATGAAATCTGGACACACATCCATGAATATATGATTTTGTTCTTGAACATCAATTGGTACTTTCTTTTTTGTAGCAGGTCACATCTGGGGTTGTGCATGCATTGCAGGATTTGTCTGCGTGGCTTGGTCTTCTCCTGTCGTGGCTCCTCCCCTTGTGACCACTACCACATTGGGTTCTTGTGGTTCAGTGACTATCATTTGGATATTACTATTGCAATTCAGATTGGGAGGATTCGAAAAAGGATTGGGTGCAGGGTTCGGTACCAAGTTTGGTGCAGAATTAGGTATAGGGTTTGGTACTGGGTTGGTTGGTCCAAGCGTCCTAGTTTACCATCGATCAATGAGCTATGGGAATTTCTCCACATTGTGATCCTATATACAGTATGAGAAAGTCCTTGCAGGTTCTAGGCAGTCCCTAGAATAATGCCCTGGTACTCCACAATTGAAGCATATGACTGGCCCTCTTCCCTAGCCAAATCCCCCTCCTCAGCCCTTGAAATTTCCACCCCCCCTTTGAGGTGGTTGTAACAAGTATTGCGGTTGTTGGTACTATTGATGATATAAGTTATACAGGTCCCTATCCTAAAACTGAGGTGCCATCTGAAACTACCGTGGAGATGGGATTTGTTGTGCAACTTGGAACTAAGGAGGATCCTGGAATTGAGGGGGGTTCTGTTCAAACTTTACTTGATCCTCTTTATTCATTAAATATGCATTTACCATTTTATCCCCCATGAGTTGGTAGGATATACAATCCTTTTCATCATGTCCTATATATTTACAAAATTTACAATAAAGACTGGCGAGTTTACATACTGTCTTATGCATAAACAGACAAGTGCAATCACCTCAGTGTTTCTTCGAGTGGTATTGTTTCCACAGGAAGGGAAGTTGGTTATTGCTGACTAACTCAGTTTCACTTGGATGGTCCATTTAGAGATTAATGAGTCCACAATACATTTGATCGATCAGACCAAACTGACTAATGAGAGCTTAGGGGCTGGAATGTATGCATCTTTGATGGGCACATTTGATATCCTAGCCCCTATTAAGTATCTAGGTTCTACCCCTTATGCCCTTAATTCCTTTCATGAACCTTAAGTTCCCTTATCTGTAGTGGAATGTAAATTTGAGCATATAGATCTGTAGACAAATACACAACTCACAAATAAGATCTCATAATTTACTCAACAATTGAAGAATGAAATAGTGCAAAAGGCTTGCAGCTGTGAATGCTTTCATTAATCAAAAAAGTGATCCGAATGATAATTACAATGAAGTAAAATGGCTTTAATAGCCACAAGCAATTCGAATCCACATGAGGAAGTTCGAATTGATTAGACTCTACTTGACTGTGGGTAACCAAGACTTGTCTAAATCACTATCAGAGGACCCAATAGTTAACATTCCTTGTCTAAACCAGAACTGGAGTTCATCGGAGCTCTAAAACACAACTCAAGTGTTACATTCAGTGTTGACCAATGGTTAACTGACAGTGGTAGGTGAGAAATGCACCCCACATGTGTGCAGTCAAGTAAACCTAGCGCTAACTGAATGTGGAGGACTTGAACTGAAAGTAACTGACTCCTAACTTAGCTTAACTAGTCATTAACTAAAGTGAACTGACCTTGGTTGGTTTCGGCACTCCCAGTGGCTTCCTAAATTGTAGGGATTGATCTAGGAGGATCCTAAAATTATGAAATCAAGTGCACTAAGTGGTAGTGAGCCTCAATTAGTGTTCCCCACACTTTAGTAACTAAAACATGTGCCCCAATTAGGTCAAGTTTACCCAATGGTGCTAATGACTATAAATAGACTGGACGGACTCCCGATTTAGACATATGACCAAATTTGGACAAGGGAGGATTAATAATCCTAACACCCCCCCTGAATGCTAACTTGGACAAACTGTGGGCCTTGGTAACTAAGAACATAGGTCACCCATTACATCAAGTAAGGTAATTGCTCAAAAAAAATGTGTTGGGGAAAAACCACATGGGAAAAAAAACCCCCCTTCTAATTAAGCAGGTGGAATCAGGATCAATGCAGGTGGAATCAGGATCAATATGGTTCTTCTGTGCACAGATATCCTGGGGCCTGGAATGCGAACCTCTCCATCATTATTTCTAGAGGAATATTCCTCTTTGGAATAATAATGATATGCTCAACTAAATCAGAAATATAGACAGCTGCCGAATGAAGATTGGACCCATGTAAAGCAACTGAAGTCAACTGAAAAGTGAAGAAAGGTTCTTGAGAAATCAGAGAATGTGAAGAACACTCAAGAAACTGATATGTTTCATCCATGAACATCAAACCATGAGTGGTAATAACAGCCCCAAGTGTTAGGAGCAGGTGTCTAGGCGGATGCAGAAAATCTTCCTCTTTACTAGTTCTGTGAGGAGATGAGCATGTGATCAATGGTAGAGAAGCACCGGGACTGTTGAGAGCGAATGCTTGAGATACATAGTCTAATATATATTCTGAAATAGATAATGAATCACATAATAAAATATCAGCAACCTCATATGAGTAAAATAACACCAAATGCCCATCAACAGTTTTTAAGAGAAAGTGCGGTACTTGATTTTTCACACCGGAATTGGTGAGAGCAGCTACAAGCATGACTGAAGGCTTTTGGATTTTAAAATATGAACCAAATAATATCATATCATAAATTAAATCAGATCTAAATAGGTTCAAAACAGATCCAAAACTGTGAAATGTAATCAAATCCCCAGCAACAGTTTTGTAGGAGACTTGTGGTACTTGTTTCTTCACACTGTTGATGAGAACAGCTACAAGCGGTACTGAAAGATTATGAATTTGATATATTAAACCAAGAAATATCAGATCAGATATAAATAATATCATATCATATCCAATAAGGTTAATATCAGATTCAAATAAATGGTTAACCGAGACGGTCGATGCATAGCTTTCTTCTCTTCAAAATTCTGAATTTTGGTGCATACAATCCTACAGGAGTTTGCTGGAAAAACTAGATCATGGGGAGCGAATGGATCACTCTGGTAATCTGATATTTATTCCAAAATATCCAAGGTATCACATATTTTCACACCAGTAGCAACATTAGAGGGAGAAAAATCAAATTTCTCTTCACTTTCGGAAGCAATTACTAGTAAATTTTGCACAAAATTTAAAGGAAAATCACCGATGAATGTTTGCATGGAAGTGCAGTAGAATTTTTCTTCAATATCAGAGATTCGAATGTCTTCTTCTGTTTCAGAAATATGAGAATATGAGATATCATATATCTCATGAACTTCCGGAGCATCAAGAGAAGGAGTCACCGCATGGAAACTGTCTTCAATTCGAATTGACTATGTAGAAGCTTCTGCTTCTTCTTTATCTTGAACAACTCATCAGAGAGAATGGAGGCTGATATTTTTGGATCAAGGATGCTTATGGTGCTGGATGTGCTCTCCAAAGTTCTATTATGATCCTCATAAATCATTCCAAATCCAATCTTGTCCAAAGTTCCTTCGGGTCTTCAATAGATCTAATGAGGTAGCGCAAGCTACAAGAAAGACCTGTTGCCGTTGTTCCAAAAGATCCATCACTTTTATTCAGCTAGTTAATATTACTAAAGCACTCTTTACCGAGTCCAATAGACACCCGACAGAGACCTTGTCTCATCAAAGATGAAATCATTTTGAAGTTTTACCTGCAAAACAAAAAAATGATCCAGTAGGAGATCTGAGGAGGAGAAGTGCCTTGTCCGCCGAGGTTCTGATACCATGCAAATTTGAGCATATAGATCTGTAGACAAATACACAACTCACAAATAAGATCTCACAATTTACTCAGAAATTGAAGAATGAAACATTGCAAAAGGCTTGCAGCTGTGAATGCTTTCATTAATAAAAAAAGTAATCCGAATGATAATTACAATGAAGTAAAATGGCTTTAATAGCCACAAGCAATTTGAATCCAGATGAGGAAGTTCGAATTAATTAGACTCTAATTGACTGTAGGTAACCAAGACTTATCTAAATCACTATCGGAGGACCCAGTAGTTAACAGTCCTTGTCTAAACCATAACCGGAGTTCATCGGAGCTCTAAAACACAACTCAAGTGTTACATTAAGTGTTGACCAATGGTTAACTGACTGTGGTAGGTGAGAAATGCACCCCACATGTGTGCATTTAAGTAAACCTAGCGCTAACTGAATGTGGAGGACTTGAACTGAAAGTAACTGACTCCTAACTTAGCTTGACTAGTCATTAACTGAAGTGAACTGACCTTGGTTGGTTTCAACACTCCCAGTGGCTTCCTAAATTGTAGGGATTGATCTAGGAGGCTCCTAAAATTATGCAATCAAGTGCAATAAGTGGCAGTGAGCCTCAATTAGTGTTCCCCACACTTTAGTAACTGAAACATGTGCCCCGATTAGGTCAAGTTTACCCAATGGTGCTAATGACTATAAATAGACTGGATGGACTCCCGGTTTAGACATATGACCAAATTTGGACAAGGGAGGATTAATAATCCTAACATGGAAGTGGCTTATCAAGATATTATTGATGCCACTGTTGATTATATCACGACTCCTTCTACAGTCTCAGAAGAGTCGGAAGAAGCTTATATTCCCGCTTGGGTGGAGAACTCTTTATATTGATATGACTCCTTAGATAGGGTTTTTCCTTTAGATGAAGCCATTTTGGAATCTATGAGTGGGAGGGATAATATTTGGGAAGGCCTTCACCGCAAGTCCTACCTTCTTCCATAGTTGAGCAGAATTGAAAACCAAGAGTTCCATGTGATACTAGCGAAGGGTGTTGATTCACTGATTAATCCTTTACCAAAGGGGGGAATATTTGTTGAGGGGGATATGACAAATATCTTTGTTACCATTCCAATCAAAATATCTTGAAACCCCAACATCATTGAAAATGTGCATATTGGTGCAAACTTCTCTCCAGTGGAGATTGCTATATATACTTCCTTGTTTAAGGAATTCTGTGACGTGTTTTCTTGGTCATATGAGGAGATTCCAGTCAGAGATCCATCTATTGTATAACATGAAATACAAACTTTCCCCGATGCTAAACATGCTTGAAAAAATATTTCACCTATAAATCCATAAAAGTGGAATTTGTTAAGGCTGAGGTGGAGAAGTTGCTGAAAGAAGGGTTTATTTACCCAATTTCTCTAATGGAATGGGTATCCAATCACGTTCCTATCGATAAAAAACAAGGGACCATACACATGTGCACTAATTTCCTTGACCTAAATAAAGCATGTCCCAAGGAAAACTTATCCAACACCTTTCATTGATTAGATAATTGATGCTTTTGTAGGTATAAAAGTATTTTTGTTTATGGATGTCTTTTATGGGTATAATCAAATCCATATCAATCCTGAAGACCAACATAAAACAACTTTTATTTTTCCTTGGGGTACCTTCCTATACAAGAAAATGTCCTTCGATTTGAAAAATGTCAGAGCTACCTTTAACTAGGAAATGAAATTTTCCTTCCATGACATCAAGAATATTGTTGATCCATACTTGGATGGTATTCTTGCTCATTATCGCAAGAGGAGGGACCATCCAGATCACCTTCGCATGATTTTTGAATGATGTAGAAATTATAAGCTACGCTTGAATGCCCAAAAGTGCATTTTCTATGTCGAGTCGATGAGGATAATAGGGTTTATCATGTCAAACAAAGGAATTCAAGGGGATCCTTTGAAATTTGAGGCTATTATAAATCTGCCTCCTCCTCATTCCATCAGGAAAATTCAGATCCTACAAGGAAAATATAACTTTCTTCAGCATTTTATAGTCAATTATGCTAAGATAACTAAGGGTTTCATGTTGCTTAAGAAGGACACCTCATTTCTATGGGATGAAAGTACATAGCTCACATTCGAGGCATTAAAACAGGCTTTAATGTTGGCTCCTCTATTACGTACACCATGGACGATTTTAAGTAACCATACCAAGGATAATTTTAGGGGTGAAATTTAGCCCATCAGCTATTTTTCCATGTTTTTCTCCAAAAACATATTCACCATTTTGCATTTTTTGAAGCCCCATTTTGCCCAATTTTGATGGCGTAAAATGTTTTCACCCTAAAAATCGCCAAATTATTATATAAGTCATATAAATCCTTGGAAAGTAAAATATGTTTTGAAAAATATCACCAAACATTTTATAGTTTGAGTTTTAAGAATTGGTAAGATTCGCCACCATTTATACACTTTTAAATAAGTATGGTTCATAGACAACTGTTAATGCTAATTTCTTGACATGGGAGTATCTAGTTCTAGACCAGCTAATGCGCACCTGAGATAATAGACAAAATGCTCTTAGATCTTGTCATCCTCCTAAACCAATACTACCCCAATAGTAGATTCTGACGTAACCAGATACAATATAAAATATTTAAAGTAATCTAGTGGACGACATTCATAGGTTGTGTCACTACATTTTACTGAGGCCAACTATAGTGGTGGAAGATGTAAATCCTTTTACAATATTTTTTTGTCCAACTATAGGGGTATATTTAATTTTGTGTAAGTTCCTCACCCACAAGGAGGTTGAACATGTCCTAAATGATTCCCATAGTGGAGCATGTAGGTGTCATTTATCTGGGATAGCAACGACCCAGAAGATTTTACTAGCCAATTATTTCTGTCACATGATCTTCAAAGATTGTGTGGAGGCTGTGAAGCATTGTCATCCATGTCATCTCTATACAAGAAAAATGCGGTCACATCCTACTCCATTGTTTCTCAGCATTGCGGTGGGACCCTTCACTAATTTAGGGGGTGGATTATGTGATGTGCAACCTAGTTTCTCCTGTGGGGCACAAATACATCATTGTCCCGGTATACAGATTCACAAAGTGGGAAGAGGAAATGATTACCTTCAAATAATACGATGAAATGGAAAGTTACTTCGTATTTAACCAAATCATTACTCGTTTCGAGATACCAAAGAAGATTGTCACTGACCATGGTAGTTACTTTTAGAATAGTATGATGACTAAGCTGACTACTATGCTAGGGTTTAGGAAATATCATTCATCTTCCTTCTACCCTTAAGAAAATGGACATGTAGAGGCAATTAGAAAAACCTTGAAAACCATTCTAAAGTGTACCATTAATGCAAGACGGTCAAATTGGAACATCATGCTATATCCTGCACTTTGGGCGTACCAGACTAATTGTTGACACAAAATGAATCAACAAAACCAATCCACAGGGTTCCAGCTCTGTTGAAACCCAAGCCACCGTGATCTCCATGAGAGCCATCCCAGACAGTTTTTACCCTATCTGCCAACACCCGTAGAGCAGATGAAGTATCACCCGAGATGTTCAAGGAAGAGCTAACGAAACCAAGTTTCCATAGAATGAGAGAGCACAATGTGAATCTACTTACCAACTTAATGAAACATTAACATATCTGATCATTCACACATTCATTAATAGAATCATATCATTATTAAATAGATCTCATCATTATATCAAAACTTCCATAGCATGCCGATGCGCAAATAGATAAGGCATAATAACATCACTTAAAGTAGGGAAACATCACATCATTTACATATCCATGTCACAGATACACATTGCATTCATAATTGAGGCACAGAAAATAGTAAAACGGGAAAACAAAAAAGAACACAATGATTCAACTCAACTTCTTTCGTGTCATATTACTTCTGCACAAAGTCACAAATTCTCCAAAATAGTTCACAAATCAACAAGAGTTCTCCAAAAAGTACTTTTCACCAAAACATGATAAAATTATCCTAACACTTACAATTCAACATCTACTTATAGGCTTGTGCCTTTACATTCAAGGTCCACTTAGACAACTTCCTAACTATATCTTAACTGATTCTACAAAATAATGACCAATATCAACAAAATATGGTCCAAAACCACAAAAAATGACATAAAATATATAAAATATTCTATTCTTCATCTTGCTCTCCATCTTCCAGTTGCGTAGTGTCTTTGAGCTTATGCAGCATCCACGATGTTGCGCAAATACC
Source organism: Pseudotsuga menziesii (assembly GCA_001517045.1). NCBI lineage: Eukaryota > Viridiplantae > Streptophyta > Pinopsida > Pinales > Pinaceae > Pseudotsuga > Pseudotsuga menziesii. The sequence goes on from LPNX010602884.1 coordinate 69,203, forward strand.
TTATCCAAAAACCCCCTACCAATACTAATGTCAAGACTTCTACTGGTTTTTCATCTTTCCAACTTATTCACGGGTTGGAAGCAGTCACACCGATCGAATGGGAGATTCCATCTCTTAAAGTATCTATTCATGTACTTTTTGACACTATGGAATAGAAGAACATTTGATTTACTTAGAAAATCTATATGAACGATGGAGAGATGCATTGACTGAAAAGGAAGCTCATAAGAATAGGGTAAAAAAGCAATATGACAAAGTAGTAAATCCAAGAGTTTTCTCTGAAGGGGAGCTCGTTTTACTTTGGGTTGAAGAAAAGGATCCTTTGGTGGCAGGGAAATTCAAATCTATGTGGTTGGGTCCCTACATAATGTCAAAGGTTTTGAAAAAAGGGAGCGTACAAATTGAATGATTACGATGGAAATAAGTTGCCGAAGCCTAGAAATGGGCTCTACCTGAAGAAGTACTACAATAAGGCATGGTTCTTGTTCTTGTATTTTTATTGTATGTATTTTTATCTATAATAGTTATATGGTTAGTGTTACTTATACACTTTGTTTGTTGTTACAGATTTCAGCTAAGTGGTTTGTAGGTTTTGCAGATGGTGCTACCTGCCATACTTATAACCTGGCTTCAGTCGCTTGGGTTATCTATTCACCCTTAGGACAACTAATTTCCTCAGGTGGTGCTTGGTTGGGTCTGGCTACTAATAATGTAGATGCATACATGGTAGTTATTGAGTTTTTATGAGATTATACACTACATGGCATCACCCATTTAGAGGTCAGACTTGAATCTCAACTCATGGTTTCCCAACTAAATAGAGATTATCAGGTGCGAAACCCTACTTTGTTACATCAGTTTTTGCATGTAAGATTACTTGAAAGAAACATTGAATACATTTCATTTAATCACATATCAAGAAATCAAAATAAAATTACTGATGCTTATGTGAATTACATATTAGAATGGAACTTAACACACACTTTGTATTATAAATATAACAGATGCTTTTGAAACACATATAAATTACTAGTAATATATGTGTGTGTGTGTGTGTGTGTGTGTAAAATATGTCCATAGATTCATCAAGTTTTTTATTTGTAGATCCTATCATAACTGTATCAATATACAAAAAATAGGATCATAATACATATATGTCTAAACCTAGACCTCTTCCTTAGGCTCGTCGTCTGTGGCTGCCTTTGCAACCTCCCTATAATGTAGAACGACCCTAGCTACCCTTCTAAGAAGGTGTATCTAGGTCGACCAAACCCCTACTACAAACTCCTACATTATAATCAGGATCCACTCTATCTATAGCATAGGGACACCTCGGGTTAGCCTAGACAACTTCCCTTTGATAACCCATAGCATGCTATCATTCCCACCTGGTATGAGCCGCAAAAATGTTCTAGGATACCCATCAGGGTGCATAGGTCCAATATCTTCACATAAAATGTTTAAAAATGGTCAAGTTCATATTCATATGTATATATAACTTTATGAATAAAAATCATAAAAATTAAATAATTTAAAAAGATAAAACATACCTATCTCTTCTCATGCCTCCCCTGAAGGGAGGATGATTTCATTGTCTCCTCAAAATTCCAATCTGGCAAATGGGAATTATTTGAGAGAAATCACTTTCCTGTCCCACCAAAGATAAAAATCTCCATCATACCCACTTTGTATCCTACCTCTGCCACCTTAACTGAGAAATATCTCTCCCCATCTAGTAATTCTAGGATGGAGGGGGGGAAGTGGTGGAAATGGTACTGTAGGGCTGAGAGCAGGAACTCTCGAAAAAGAAGAACACCACCAAAATTCTTACATAACTGAATTTCTTCCTTCATCCTCTCTTGCAATCATAGATTTTTTTTTTCATGATCAGGATCGTACCAGAGCATCAATCAAACACTGTACTGTGCATGCATTCCACTACAACTTGCATATGATTCTTAGTGGCCAAGCGTAATGAAGAAGAACCAGTGATCCTTGCCACTGTGGTTACCACCATTTGTAAAGGAAAGCTTCTTATTTGTGGATTGGGACTAATGTCCCCTTTTTCTGTGTACCTGGTGGACAGTAGGTATCAATGTAATCATGTACACTCATAGGGCACCACCCCTAGTAGTTCCCTCAAGGTTTACCAGCACGCCTCTGTGGGAAATATCAGTAACGAAATACATGACCTATACCATAATTTCCAATACCTCTCCTTGTAGATCACAAATACCAAGGTCATGGTCCCAATAACTGATAAGAGTCTCTAGCATGTGGACATTGGCACTCATATTTGAAGTGTAGAACAATTTCAAAAAACCACATTGTTGCAATGCATGTAATGTCAGGGATTCCCACATTTCCTCTCAATCCATATCCTAGTGCTCTCTCTCTCTCCATTCTAAAACCATTTTGTACCTTCCCAATGACCATTATCAATCATTAGAACCCATCAATTTTGTTGGGGCACGCACCCTAACGGTCCTTAAGGTGGGTAACTCTGCGGGCTTGAAGGAGTTTGTAAGCGGAGTTATGGCTCAAATTAGTCTTTGGGGTGTCGGGGTTGAGTCAAAGCCCTATTTTTGTAATTAACCCATGGTTTAAGTCCAGGGTTTAGGGTTCAGGGTTCCCATGGTTTAATCCCATGGTTTTGTAAAAGTGCACTGTGTAAATAGGCACTCTTGAAAATAAGTGAGGTTAGGATTTTTATGTATAAGGAATTGCTGCGAAGCTAAGGCTATTTTGTAAGAAAAGGTTAAGTCCCAGCTGTGTGCATGGACGACCTCTGTAGCTGTGTGCGTAGAGGGTTTTTGGAAGTGATTAGAAGATCTCCAGCTATGTACGCAGAGGCCTATAGCTGTGTGCGTGGCTTTAAGGACTTGAAGGGATCTACAGCTGAGTGCACAGATTAGAACTGTGATTTTGTAAAGAGTTGAATAAAACGCAGTTTTGTGGACGTAGCCCCTACACTGGGGGTGAACCACGTTATATCTGGTGTTGTGGTTCTTGTGTTATTTTTTTTATGTTCTTTATGGATAGATAAATATATATATCTGATAAGTAAGATCACTGCTAACAAATAGCTTCGCTGTGAATTCCCAGCAAAGGGTTAAGCAAGTTAGTGTTTGTTTATTTATCTACGAAGTTATATACATGAATGTCGGAGCTCTATGTTAATTGATTATAAGTTATTAAATGCATAAGGTACAGTAATATCCCTCTTCTGCTTGCAGAAACATGATTCTGCGGCACCCCATAGCTGTTTCGGGTGAGACTGCAACCTGCGCGCAGGTTGTTGCCGAAAGGGCCAACACTGTGGGTCTTTTGTTGGTGCGAAGTAAAAGGTGTAAAACCCGGGTCTTCCCTATTGCCCAACAAATTGGTTCTATTTCCGGTTGAACTCAATATCTACTCAAGAGGGGTTTACATCGTACCTCGAGGGCTATGTTCTGGAGGCCCTCTGTGAAGGAAATCGGTGACTGGCTTGATGAGACTTATCTAAAATTCGCTGAGCAAGAGAACAAAAATCCGCGTCGTAGTGCAAGCGAATTTTTTACAAAGGTATGTTTTTTGTGATGCTTATGAAATTTTCTTTGGTAGTATCCACATAGAGTTGCACCAGTGGTTATCTAAGTTGGCTGAGAGAAGGACGAAATTCCGCGAAGGGCAGTTTCCTGCTTCGACCCCTGCAAGAGTTAATATATTGAAAAGGGTGAACAATGAGATATCCCACGTGGTTGATTTCTGGACCACGCGGACCCTTGAGGCCTTCGTGACAGAGTTCGCCATCGACACGAGCACTTCCTTTAGTGAACCCGAGTGACAGTTCTTGCAAGGACCAAGCGGTAAGATTTTGAATTAATTTAGTTTGAGAATTAAAATGCTATTGGCTGAAAAAGGAATATTACTGATTGAATCAGACTGTTAGATTTTTTATTACTAACATATGTTTGCAAGTGACAACACCTTCGCCGAGCAAAGTGGTTTGCTGCGAAGTGGAAAAAGGTATAAGAGAGATTTTGGATCCTATTCCTTAGGTCAGGACACCACTCCTTCCCTTGTAAATCCTGAAGAATCAGACATTGAAGAAAACCCTTCGGTTGGAACCCCTCTGGTAACCCCGCAGTGCAGCCCTGTTATCCCTGAAAAGCCATCGCAGTCTGAAAGTCACCCTATCCCGAGAATTCTTGTCGCAAGTCAGTCTACCCCAGTAAATTCCCCCCTGCCTACTCCCCGTCCCCCTCCCAACCCCCCTAGATATACCATGGTCCACCTGACTGATGATATTAAGCTCCCTGTTTTCCAAGGAATTGGATCAGAGGATCCAGAACAGTTCTGGTTTTTATGTGAAGCGGTGTGGAATGCTAAGAACATTACAGATCCAGCTGTAAGAAGCACGCAACTCGTTACTTCTTTTAGGGACCGGGATTTGACCTGGTTCATGAAATTCTCCAGTACTCAGAGTCATGCTTTAAATGATATTAAAGTAGCAATAATCAAAGAGTTTAAGAAGCCCAAATCAGAGTCACAATGTATCACTGAATTGAAAGAGATTCAGCAGCGGCGCGGTGAATCCATGTGGGACTTTGATCAGAGGTTCAAAGTTCTACTAGACCAAGTCAGTTTCACCATTGGACCTGTGCAGCACAAGGAATGGTTTATTGCAGCCTTGTTACCACATATCAGAACTCCACTCATGCAACAGAAGGTTGCTGACTAGTAAGAGGCTATGGAAATCGCGATGAAGCTTGAGACCGCCCCTGTCGGAGATAATTCTGGTATTGCTCAAATCCAAGCGCATTTGGTAGCTATGGCCCTGGAGCTCCGTGACATGAAGAAAGGAAACCCCAGTCGTGAAGAGTTTTGGTGTACGCAATGTCGAACAGAAGGTCACAACAAGGAACGGTGTCCTATGGTAAGAAATTACCTGAATACTGGTGCACCAAACCCATTTCAACCGCCAGTTCTATATTGTGAGCTCTGCAGAACGACAGGTCAGCATCGACCTGAAGAATGCTATTTGCTCCAGAGGTATGGGAAATTACCTAAGAACCCTTATTGTAAATTCTGTAAATCTATAGGACATAATGAAGATGAGTGTCACAGTTATGACCTCATGAAAGAACGCACCTACGATGCCTACCGGGTACACAATGAGGGACAGAATAATGATGGCTACGGTTACCACGGTGGTGCCCCCAGTAGAGGTGCTTTTGGAGGTCATGGTCATGGTGGTATGGCAGGAAGAGGCCGAGGCCAGGTTGTGTTTTACAACTGTAACCAAGCCGGGCATCTAGCTAGAGACTGTCGGAACCCAACCGTGACATGTCGGTATTGTCGCACCGTAGATCATGTGGTCGAGAAGTGCCCGCAGCTGATAGCTAAGATCCAGGAAAGAAGCAATGGCCCGACTCAGAATATTCAGATGATTTCCATCTAGCAACGACCTACCCCAGCCATTAATGTTGTCACGCGAAGTGGAGCTACGACGCACATACAGAATACAGAGAAACAACCTGCCGAGACCTGGGTTTGTAAGGCCCGAGAGAAAATCCTAGCCTTTGATATCAAACAAGAAAAAGAGACATTCATGGAAGCCAAGAGAGATTTTGCTAACCCTAGCACACCAGTAGCACCTGCGCAACCACATCAGCCACAGTCGTAGCTGGAAGAAGCTTCGGCGGATAAAGTAATTACACTGTCCTCCTTTTTACAGAGTTGCCTGAAACTCTTAAGAAATCAGGAAGCTTTAAGTGAGTTGCAGAAGGTTATCACTTCTTGCGAACCTCAGCAAAGCTCTGGTCAGGAAAAAACTGTCAATAGAGTCAGAAGAACTGGTAGGGAAATGAGATTGAATGCTCAGATAGGAGAGTATGAGATGACTGATGTCATTTTGGACCTGGGATCAGAATTCAATCTCCTAACCAAGAAAACCTGGGAACAAATGGGAAAACTTGCCCTTGCTTGGTCCCCTATACAGTTGAGGTTAGCAAATCAGCAGAGGATTGTGCCCCTGGGAAAATTCCCTAGTGTCCCGGTAGATCTTGATGGGGTCAATACTTTAGCAGACTTTGAAGTTATTGAGATCAATGATGATAGCAATCCCTATCCAGCCCTGTTAGGCATTGAATGGGAAATGGAAAATGCTGCAGTCATTAACCTTAAGAAGAGATAGATGACCTTCAAAGGGACATATTTGAGAGTCATAGTACCAATGGACCCCTCGCAAGGATAAATGTACACAGAACGCCTCAGAGACGAAGATCAGGATGATCTGGAGCACATCTATAACATCATAGCTAAGGGAGAAGATTATGTTGATCCTACTGATGAAGGTATCATGTATTGGCAGTGTCACAGCTCCTATATGACGAACTCAGATGATGGGTTAGAGAACTAGAAGAACAGACTGTATGAGCTACACAGACATAGATGCGCCCGAATTACCAAATCTCTCAAATTGGCTTGGTGCATAGGTAAGTGTCCTACCTATTTATGATGGCTTGTCAAACCCAGAACAATTTATTGCACAATTCTCTATGCAGATACCAGAATCACAGAAAATGGAGACTTTGGATTCAGTATTTAGAGCCACAGCAACCAGATGGTGGAATGGACACAAAAAGAACATTCCTAGTTGGACAGCCTGTCAGAAGCTCCTTCGCCTGAGATTTATGGACTAGCCCCAGGAGGTGCGAGGCTAGTTTGATGGAACATCTAGCTCCCAGGACCATTTGGCATAGTGCTACGAAGCATGGAATCATGTACATCAGGAGGAATGGGTACATAGATTTGTGCATACTCTGGAACCGGTAGCAAGGAACTGGTATGCGGAGGCTGAGCTTCGCCGGGATACTGTAAGTTGGGATTGTCTTGTTGATAGTTTTGTGCTTACCTTTTCCACTAATGAAGTTTGCCTAGCTTTAGATGTAGCTATCAGGTTGATCCATACGAAGGTATTTGATGACCAAGATGTAGTAGAGTACCAACCTGATTGGAAAATACAAGAAGTTCATGCAGTGGAATGTTATAACCTCGCAATTGACAAGGATGATGATCCGCGCAACGTTGCTATTCTTGAGTCAGAAGGATACTGCGAAGTTCATGGACCAGCTGTTGAAGCACCTGAAGTGACTCAGCCCCTGAAGACGCGGACCATCAATATTGGATCAGAAGAATAGCCTAAGTATGCTACCATTGGAGATTATTGGGATGAAGAGATGGTAAGCAAAGTGACCCAACTTCTCCATGAATACCAGGACCTATTTCCGACGAAGTTCTCCGAGATGAAATGTATCCTTGGAGACATCGGTGTGATAAAGATTCCATTGAAACTTGATGCGAATCTTGTAAAGCAGCACCCATATAGGTTGAACCCTAAGTATAAGGAAAAAGTTAGGGTGGAGCTAGATAAGATGCTTGCTGTAGGAATCATTGAGCCTGTTAAAGAATCCGAGTGGGTCAATCCTATGGTGGTGCAAGAGAAGAAGACTAAAGGTGAAATCTTAATCTGTGTTGATCCGAGGAAGCTGAATGATGCTTGCCTACATGATCCTTTCCCCACTCCCTTTACAGATGAAGTGCTAGACAATGTCGGGGGTCAAGAAGTGTACTCTTTTACTGATGGATTTTTAGGTTACCCTCAAATTAGAATTGCTCCAGAGGATCGACATAAGACAACCTTTTCTACAGAAATGGGATCCTTTCAGTACATCGTTATGCCCTTTGGTTTGAAGAATGCCCCTGCTATGTTTTCAAGAGTAGTTATCTCTACATTTAAGGAATTTATACATAAATTCCTAGAATTTTATTTTGATGATTGGACCATCTTTGGGCTAGTAAAATACCATATAAATAGTCTAATATTGATGTTGGATAAGTGCAGACAACACCATATTTCCTTGAACTTGAAAAAGTGTATATTTTGTGCACCTTTTGGAATTCTGCTTGGCCACATTGTATGTAAGCAAGGATTGATGATGGATCCTACGAATATAGCTATTATTGTGAACTTGCCACCTCCAAAGTCCGTTAAATAGCTTTGCACTATGCTTGGTCACACTGGATATTACAGGAAATTCACCAAAGGCTATGTCCAGATCACTTCTACGATGGAAAAAAAGTTGAAGAAAGATATTAAGTTCGAGTGGACACCTGAGTGCCAAGCAAGCTTGGATATTTTGAAGGAAAAGATGGTCACTGCCCCTATCTTGGTATTCCCTGACTGGAATAAGGAGTTTCATGTGCATGTCAATGTATCCTCCATTGCTCTGGGTATTGTACTGGCTCAGTCAGGTGCAGGTAATATCGACCACCCTATTTCTTTTGCAAGCAGAAAATTGTCCACAGTAGAGAAAAATTATACTACGACAGAGCGTGAAGGTCTCGCTATGGTGTATGCACTACAGAAGTTTCGACATTACCTGTTAGGATCTCATTTTAAGATGTTCACTGACCATTCTGCTTTGAAGTATTTGGTTAACAAGCCTGTGCTAGGTGGACGGATATGCAGATGGTTGATTCTATTTCAGGAATATGATTTTGAGATCATAGTTAAGCTTGGAAGACTTAACCTAGGACCTGACCACTTGTCGAGGCTCGAGTCAGGCGAAGAACCTACCAGTTTGGATGAAGGTCTTCCTGACGCCCAGTTGTTTGCTATTCAGATGGTCGATGAATATTTTTAGGACATTGTTTAGTACTTGTCTACAAGTTTCCCACCCACCGAGATGACCACACAGCAAAAGAAGCAGCTGGTGGTTCGCGCCGCCGACTTTACCCTAATACAGGACAGCTGTATAAAATGGGATCGGATGAAATATTGTGCAGATGTGTCTTGGAGCATGAAAAGCCACAAATATTGGCTGAGGCACACTCTGGCGCAGTAGAAGGTCACTATGTAGGAAAGGCTATGGTACAGAATATTTTGATAGTCGGCTTGTGGTGGCCCACAGTTCACAAGGATGCAAGGGAATATTGCCACAGCTGCGACATCTGTCAAAGGACAGGTAAACCATCTAGGAGGGATGAGATGCCTCTAGTCCCATAGGTAACATTACAAGCATTTGAAAAGTGGGCTATTGATTTTGTTGGCCTTATCAACCCCCCTGCGAAAAAGTCAGGAGCCAGATACATCATTATAGCGACTGATTACCTTACCCGCTGGGCCGAAGCTCAACCAGTCAAGACCTGTAGCGCTGCTACAGTTGTGAAGTTCATCTTCAACAACATCTTGTCTAGATTTGGGTGTCCTAGAGTTCTTATGAGTGATCAAGGATCGCATTTTCTCAACAAGACTATTGAAGTATTGACTGAAGAATTTCAGGTTTATCATCAGAAGAGTATAGCCTATCATCCACAAGAAAATGGGACTGTCGAAGCTTTTAACAAGATCATTGAACATGCTTTGATGAAGGTTTGTAATGTTAACAGAAATGACTGGGATCTTAGAATTCTAGCATTACTATGGGCTTATAGAACTACTTGTAAGAAGTTGACAGGCCATACACCTTTTAGGTTGGTCTATGGGAAAGAAGTAGTCATGCCCATGGAGTACATTGTTCCTAGCCTCAGAATATACGCTTTCACAGAGATGGATGACACATCCGTAATGACAAAAATACTGACAAAGATACTAGAACTTGAAGAGGATAGATTTATTGCAGGGTTCTAGCAGCAAGTGCAGAAAGCTCGAGAAAAAGCATGGCATGATAGAGACATCAAGAAGAAAAAGTTCCAGCAAGGTGATCTTGTGCTCTTATATGACAGTAAATTCATGAAATTCCAAGGAAAGTTCAAGACACATTGGAAGGGACCATATATAGTGCAGAAAGTTACTGATGGGGGCGCAGTCCAACTAGCAAAGTTGAATGGAGAACTTTTCCCTTCTATGGTAAATGGAAGTCGTTTAAAAAAGTATAGGGACAGGCCAGGACCTCCGAATCAGAAGTAGCCCCAAGAAGGAAAGTCTAAGTACCAAGAACAATTGAAATTGGGTACTAGACTATAAATGAAGCTGTCCTTAGCGCTATGGAGTGTAGAAGACTGTTCGAGTCCGAAGGATGAAGTATGAGTATAGTGTGGTTTAGGAAGGATCGAAGGTTGATATTGCGTCACAGGTTAATATTACGTCGAATATTCACGGTGTGTCGCAGCCTAAAATGTGACGTATGGGACAAATTCAAATTGGCAGCATCGGCACGAAAACTGCCATAACTTCCTGTAATGATGATATTTTGGGAAAATATGGTGCCATGTGGATAGGATTTCCAGCACTCCATTAGATTCGATGCCATTAATGCACCATGATGACAAATTATGTTGCAGGATTCTATAAGAAGTAACACCAGCCTGCGACCCTTGCATTGAGCACCCCTTTGAGTTTGTTTAGTTAGAACCATGTCCAATGATCGGGAAGTCCAGGAGTTATTACGGGAGTTCAGAGAGAGAGGTCTACAGAACCTTCTGAGAAATCCCCTCCGTGCAGCTATGTTCGACTAACGCACAAATAAAGGTAGAAGTTTTCTCTAAACCAGATGAAGAAAGGCACAAGTTCGCTCTAACGTGGAGCGACAAAAGGCACAAGGCCTCACAAGAAGACTCAGGAGAACTCCGCCATGTATCCTTCTGGTTTGGTAGAACCAAGGTGGTTGTTTTTCTTATGTAGCTTGACATGCAACTCTAGGGACCCTAAGTTGTGGATGGTCAAAATGTTCAGCAAGCAGATCGAAGGATGGGGTTGCTGATAGATCCAGCAGGCCTTAATCAGCAGAAATATTATGAAGGAAAGAAGCAAGTAGTCGACAACAACATGGAGGGATTTAGCAAGCAGCGCGCTATACCACCAAAAACGTAGATGGGTGCCCCGAGACGAGACACTGGTGAGTCTTAGGGGCCTGTTGGGGCGCGCACCCTAATGGTCCTTAAGGTGGGTAACTCCACGGGCTTGAAGGAGTTTGTAAGTGGATTTATGGCTCAAATTAGTCTTAGGGGTGTCGGGGTTGAGTCAAAGCCCTCTTTTTCTAATTAACCCATGGTTTAAGTCCAGGGTTTAGGGTTCAGGGTGCCCATGGTTTAAGCCCATGGTTTTGTAAAAGTGCACTGTATAAATAGGCACTCTTGAAAATAAGTGAGGTTAGGCTTTTTATGTATAAGGAATTGCTGTGAAGCTAAGGCTATTTTGTAAGAAAAGGTTAGGTCCTAGCTGTGTGTGTGGACGACCTCTGCAGTTGTGTGCGCAAAGGGTTTTTGTAAGTGATTAGAAGATCTACAGCTGTGTGTGTAGAGGCCTGTAGCTGTGTGTACGACTTTAAGGACTTGAAGGGATCTGCAGCTGATTGCGTAGATCAGAACTGTGATTTTGTAAAGAATTGAATAAAACGCAGTTCTGTGGACGTAGCCCCTACACTGGGGGTGAACCACGTTATATCTGGTGTTGTGGTTCTTGTGTTATTTTTGTTATGTTCTTTATGCATTGATAAATATATATATCTGATAAGTAAGATCACTACTAACAAATAGCTTCGTTGTGAATTCCCAGTAAAGGGTTAAGCAAGTCACTATTTGTTTATTTATCTGCGAAGTTAAATACATGAATGTCGGAGCTCTGTGTTAATTGATTATAAGTTATTAAATGCATAAGGTATAGTAATATCCCTCTTCTGCTTGCATAAACCTGATTCTGCGGCACCCCATAACTGTTTCGGGTGAGACTGCAACCTGTGCAGGTTGTTGCCGAAAGGGCCAACACTGTGGGTCTTTTGTTGGTGCGAAGTAAAAGGTGTAAAACCCAGGTCTGCCCTATTTCCCAACAAATTTCTTTTGATTTTCATCATTTTTTAATTTTTTCTAAGTCGCATAGCATACCCTACTGTGCTTTCAACCAATGCGGCTCATACGTGGGTTGCAGTGGAGAAAGTCACAAATAAAACACGTATGTGCAACTTATATAAAGCAGACCCGCATATGCTATTCTACATGTTTTACATCACAATTTTGACCATTAAAAATTTTGAGCTTAAAAATAAAAGATGAAAGTGGAAACTACATATAATTTGAAAGATGAGGAAGCTTAGAAATTTGAAATACATATAATTTTCCAACAAAGTGATGTGTATTACCTATACCTTGATAAATGGAACTCCACCTCCAATAATGTTTCAATAAAACAACAATATTTATAGATCAGTCCTATCGTGATGGTGAGAGATTGGTCTCTATATGAAGATCATACTGTAGTAAGAGTTTAGGGTTTTGAAGATGATCCCCACATGCTTCTTGCATTCCTCAAACCCATGATATTTATAATTTAGTATACATGGAAGAGTTTCATCTTTAATAAGATGCATTTTCAACACTTCAAGCACCATAGGAGTTTTTCTTACCTAAGGATTTGGGGCCCTCCCAAGTGACCATATTGAATTCCCTATAGTACACAAAGAAATACTTGAAGCAACTCAACTTAGAAAAAAAACAAAGAATGGATCATATGAGGTCCTTCTCTAGTCATTTCTCAATTAAGGGTATCAAACAAAAAATTCCCTTAGAATTATGCCCCAAAGCTATAATGGGAGAGAATAGCCAATCTCGAAAGTTGGGAACTAGTAGTGGAATTCCAAAACAATGCACAAGAAAAAAACATTGCAGGTGCACATATATAAAAAACAATGAGCTGAATATCTCCAAACTAATGTGTAAATTGATGGACTTGAGTAGGAACCACAAAATAAGAATCCTAGTAAAGGAGGGGAGACAAAGCACAAACTGATAGAAAAGGATGATAGTGATGAAATACCCAAGGATCTAAATCAATTAATCAAGAGGCCATGAGTGACAAAATATGTATCACCTATCAAATTAAAAAAATACACATCTATGGAGTTTTTGATACCTCATCATATACATGCATCACCCTATGTACCTCTAGGACCATCTAAATTCAATCTTCAAATCAAATACATGAGTATAAGGAAGGGTGCAATATATTTTGTCAAAGATATAACAAATCAAGTGGATCCTATAGAAAATAGGCTCTTGATAGTGTAAAACCATAACAATTACACCCTAATAATTTCAATAATAGATCCAAAAGTTCCCATGAAAATAAGATTTGTTGATTGGAGGGATATTGAATATGAAGTGGATTTCAAACAATTTGGGAAGCTAGACAAATTATACTTCTTTAGTAAATAAAGTGATATGGTGTGAAAGAACTAGTGCATTCAACTTCCATAGAGTGGAATTTGAGGTCAATCTCAAATGACTTTGAGAAGTTGTTTAAAGTTGAGAGAGCAATAATCAAAGCTAATATGGTCATCATTAATGATATAGAGAACAAAATTGTGTCCTTAGGGGTAGATCTAACATACAACTCTAGTTCCAAAACATTCTTACACAGGAATGATATTGTGATAGCACATCTAAGGAAATAAGTAAATATTCCTAGCGGTTAGCCGATCCAAACTCTTGAGCTAACTAAAGAATAAGAAGAAAAGGATTATTTCTACTAGAGTAGAATGAAATTCAAGGGATTCTCAGAGTAGTAGCAAAATAAGATAAATGAATTGGAAATGTAGAAATATTCTATGAATCTACAAAATACCTCCTTGGGTCATGATCCCAAATTCCAGACATCATCTCCCAAAACACAAGAAGAAAGTCGATATGCAAGAGAGACAAAACATACTACAATAGAGACTGAAAAGAGAGTTGCAGTTCATGAGGTTATAGATGAAATGGAATATGACACCTCGAATCACCAATTAGATATAAAATATTGTTGGGTTAAAGAATTAGAAGCTAAGGTGAGATACAAGGATGGCTAAATTGTGGAATTAGAAGGTAAAGTCAGTAAAAAAAATATGAAATTGAGGACGTAGAAACTGAGGTAAATGATCTTAAAAGTAAAATCACTAAGATACAAGGGGGAAAAAATGCTTGTGGGATAAAATAGCACAATGATTCATGGAAAAGTGGGATCATTGTAATGTGGTTTGTGATGAGTTAGATAGGGATAGAGAAGCACAAAAGGAATTAATAAGAGTAGAAAAATAGATGGGAGAGATTCCTAAGGAGGTAGAGAAGACAATTGAATACTTAAACAATAAAATCAAAGAGAAATAAGAATATTTATAAACTGTCAATAGAACCTAATCAATCAATATGGCCATATAGATGATTATGAAGCAAATCGTGGTAAAGATAACTAAAGGCAACATACAAGCACTTATTAAAGATATAGCTACATTCAAGAGTCCGCTTTATGATATTATAAAGCTATGGATACCTCATTCATGGGATGGAAATGGGGAAATATATCAAAAGGAAGAAAACAAATCTTGTTGGGATATTTATAAACCCACTTCAAACTTAGGATAAAATATTTAATCATTCCTAATTAATTTCCTACCCACTAGGCTAGATAGTTGGCATCCACTTGCACCACTTGGTCAACAGTTTCCATATATACCCCAAGAGTTCCTTTATCCCGATTCTGGTTAGATCATGCCCACTTTATTGACTTCCTGAATTAGTAACTACACCTTCTTCTGTATTTTGTATTTATACTTCTTTATTCCAAATTTCCACTGGATAAGGTAAATCTAGTCAACTAGGAAACTGTTATATTTTGTTGCCAACCCATCCTCCATGATTTTCTCTCCATATTCCAGAATTATCATTCATTTCCATCATCCATGAAAATTCACTCATGCTTTAGATAATTCATGAGGTCCTTTATTCATTAGGAAAGTGCTTTAGCCACCTATGGGATTTATCATATTTAGTAAGTATGCTTTCTGAGCTAGATGAGTTTTCTCCTATGTAACTCGAAATTACGTATGAGGGATGTACTATTTATGTACACTATTATTCATCATTAATCAATGGGATGATACACTCCAATATTCACCTCTTCTTCATGTGATTTATTCTTTCTATCTTCTCTCTATTTTCCTTATGCATGCTTGTGAGAATTATCTTGTAGCAAGATCTACTTCTCGTGCTTCTTATTTGCATCAAGGATCTATTTCTACGTGGTATTAGAGCTGAAATTTTGACATGGTATCAGAGAGCAAGTTTGTTCAAGTTCAATAGAGTTGAGGAGATATATGTTCTCTCTATCAGAGTGCATCTGGTCTCTTATTCCTCTCTGAAGAAGAGCTTGTATTAATTAGCTTACAATATTTTCTCCTAGTTTTATTTGTGTGGGTTGCAGAGAGTATCTCATTGATCACTTACACATATATGTATTAAATTCAGATATGATCCTAAATACTTTGAACTATCATGAATGGAATGCCAATATTGGCATTCTGTTGCATAGTAAGGGACTCTATAGAGTTTCTATGGCTTTAGAAAATGAGCCAAATTCTGTTGTTGAGAAAGCTAAGTGGCATAATAGGTTGGATGAATCCTATATATTTATTTTCCTCTCTATTTCTCCCAATATACTCTTTCATATATATTGTTTGACCACTCCAAAACAAGTATGTACCAAACTTGAGTCTCTCCTTGGAGTTCAACATGAGATAAGAGCACAATAGTTGGAGAACAAGTTATTCTCATTGAGTCTGAGAAGCTTCAATTCCATTGAAGGTTTCTTTGTCAAATTCAAGTCACTTGTTATATTTCTCAAGAAATGTGGGATTGACAAGAAGGAATATCAATTGATCCTTTATATTCTATCAAAATTGGGTCTTGAATACTTAGTTTTTACATCTACTTTTCATGCTACTAAGCTTTTTATTTCGAATTGGAAAATGCCTTGTTTGGGTACATTCTTTGATTCACTAACAAAGGATCAAGATAAATTGATATAGATGGGTGATATTAGTTATTCCAAGGGAAAGGATCATGTTATAATATTTCAAGGAAGTAATAATTCCAAGTCAAAATATAAGCAAATTATGAAAGAGAAGAAGCCAAAGTCAGATAATGAAGATGAAAGTTCAAATCCTGCTAATGAAGGTTCAATGAAGAAAGTCAAGAAGAAAGGAAGTACATCCAAGTGTTATTATTGCAGCAAGGGATTTCATCTCGAGAATAATTTTTTCAATAATAGTATGGATATCATGTTTCAAATTCTTGAGAAGCACAACATCGAAGTTCCACATGAGCTAGAGAAGCCTGTTGAATCCTCATAACAATGTCATAATGTGCAGTTCCGAGGTGATATAAACTATTCCTTGAGTTCCATGGTAAAATAATTTCCTCACATATCTGATATATATTTGTTTTATAATATATCATAATCTTAAATATCAGTTTCTTTCTTTGATAATCCTCATATCACTCTCCTAGATTCATCTCCCAATACTTATGATTTTTCACTAGATCCTGACTTGTCTTTAAGTAGATCTTCCTAACTCCATTAAAATGGTTATAATTCTAATTTAGAAGAATATTTTAAGGCTTATATACATTCCATTACACTATACATACCACCATGCATACCATCTTCCATGACTTTGAATACTCCTAAGACTATACAAACCCAAAGTTCACTAGTTGATTCCTCATTGGTTTCTTATGCGGTGTTACTTATATAAAATGGTTTCAAGTCTTGTCTATTTTTCATTGGTTTGTTATACATGAAATTATTCATCATTGGAATTATATTATACATTTTTTTATCTATTCTAAAAACTTATGGTTTAGATCTCAAGTCCATCCATCATTTTTCCCCAGTTGCTCATCATTTTCCTACTCTATCTCTATATCCTCATGGAGACATTGAACCTTTGGTATGTGCTCTTATATATTATAATATTTATGATATATAAGATTAATTTCAGACTAATATCATATTTGGGAATTTTCCACATCATATTGGAAAAAATATATGTGATCCACATTACCATTTTGCAGCTATACATGGAATTGATTGTCTTATTTTTTGTACTCTTTGGGAAGGAGTATGCACATATCTCTTTTACTTTTCAGATTGTGTTTGAATATAATTGTTTGTTAACAAAAAAAATCATTCATATAATGGTCCTAATTCATCATATGATGAGATACAAGGAACCTCTCCTCTTCTTTCTTGCATATTCTACACTCTAGTGCATCATCATGAAGTATACAAACTTCTTCATCAAGTCTTTCACAAGAAGTAGTTCATTCAACTCATTCAAGTGAAGATAAAGACATAGTCAATACATGTTTTTCAAATTGTGTGCATTTTCCTTTCTTGAGGGAGGATTTTCCCCATGTGGT
>LPNX010602884.1:87837-108381 GCA_001517045.1 Pseudotsuga menziesii
TAAAAATAATTAGTCTATACAATAATATAAAACAATATCTCTAGCAATCGACTCAGTATCTTAATGTATAAATTAATTTGGCATTCCCATGGATCCAAAATTGACTCAATGCATGGTTATATGCATTACAATTTATATTTTGTAGGAGCCTTGTAGGTAGAATTAGACAATACCATATATTCTTGCTATGAATCAATAGTAATTCATGTTGAAATCACTTTCCAACCACACATCATTATTTGTCTTAGTTTGGCCTAATTTACCACTTATCTCGAGTTTTGACTCAAACATGTGACTACATCATCAAATTGGATCTTCCTCCTTCAACCAGGGAGCCTGACTAAGCCTCCTCCTTCAATATAGGAGAAAATATGGGTTGAACTGCATGATTTTAGTAAACTAGGAGATGCTTCACCTACTTTTCAGTTAACTGAAGTGGTAAAGGCGCCTTTCCTATGATTTGTTCTTATTTTTTGTTTAAATGCAATTGAGTTCTATTTAGTTAGAGTTAGTCTAAACTACCTCCGATTCAGTTAGATTCAATTATGTTGGAGCTAAGTGGTTACTATGATGTGTCTAGTGGAATTTAACTTACAAGTAAACCACTCTTATGCACTCAATTTGAATGACGTCTCTTGGATTCGAATTGCATGGCTATTCATGCCATTGTATTGCATTGTAATATATCTCTTATAATTAATGATTAATAAATATACATTTGCAAGTATTTTGCACCATTTCTGGCATTTCATTGAGAAAATTAATCTATTTAATCTGTAGTAACGGTTTTCTTGGTTCTAATATTGTTGTGTCTCAATTTTATAATTCAATTTTATGGAAATGTTTTAATTCGTGTTCAAAAATTTCTTTACACGGTTTACTAGTATTGTTTGCTGCCAAATCTTGAAAGCACATTTTGCAATCATATAATGTTATAGGATAAATATTTGATATTTTGATCTCTGGTTAATATAGAATATTCTTCTTTTTAAAATGAGTACAATTCAAAAATAAGTAATTAGCAGTCTCCAACTTACTATTGTGGAAATCAATAGATTTATAACTAGTATTCAACTAATTAGCAATCGTTTCAATTTAGTATCTAGAACTAGAAAGTTGAAATAATATTGTGAGTAATTATAGAATACAAGTTGAGGTAATTACAATAAGGAATCCACTATGTTGGAACCCCATAATAGGATTAAATAGAGATTTGAATTAATGCAATATACAAACAAGAATAATGAGGATCCATATAATTATAAATAACAGGATCCAAGTTGTAAAAGGACATAACTTGTATTTGTTTTTATTTTTTCCATAGGAACAAGAAATATATTTATATTATAAAAAAAATTACAAATCACCCCCATGGTAGTAAATGTTTTAGCAAAGAGGCTCATGCAAATAAGAAAAATACAGTTATGTTCTACAACCTACTTGGTTTGATAAACATCCCTACAACTATTTTGAAAAACTCTCTTATTTACCATTATAGAGTATACTATGATGAATTGACAACATAAATATTATAAAAAAAAACATAAATACGATTGAAATTAAAGACAGATTCCATCATTCCTACACCAACTCTTCATTTGCAACCGATTAAACAATAAAAAATTCATCCATTAGGGAGGCCTCGGTATGAACTTACGAAGTCCCATTGATTCTGTATCCCCTTGATATCTTCCTACAAATATTTGAGAGTTTCATTCCTTCTCTTCCACCAAACCCTTTGGTTCACGCTCAACTAGTCTGAGATTATCTTCTGCTTCATTATGAAGCATAAGTGGATCTGATTTATGTTCTTATTGTGGACCTGATTTACAAAAATATGATTTATGTTCTTATTTTGGATCTGATCCAAAATATCTCTAGTCACCCTCACCAAAATAAATCCCCTTTGCAGTGATTTGGAAATCACCCATAAAGAAGCTAGAAGTGAACACTGATCACACCCGATCAACAACCTGATGATGAGATACTGGGTCTTCAGTTGTCCAAGGTTCCTCGTCATCTTCTATTGGGAGTATATTAGTGAAAGAATGCTCTTTCTCATTGGATTCCATAGTAAGACTCACATCGACAACCCATGATTCACGTTTCTTCACGTCTTCCTTTGATTGTAGTGAATCTATGTGCATGCTATCACATTTATCTCCCGGTACTTTTGCTTCATGGCCACCCTCTCCTAGGAAACTTGAGGCTTATTCATTTGTGGTTTTATTTGGATCACATATTTGAGATTCTCTACTTGAAGAAAAACCAAATGATATCATAAAAATCCCATATATGAATGGTTTTGGTGAGGCTTTGTCTTATATTCCTTTATATTATTCTTTTCTCTTGTATGAGTCATCATTTTCCTTCTTGTGCCTAAATCCATACTTGAAAATATATTTTTTGAAATAATAACTTTCATGAATCTCCCATTTTAGAGTTTGATACTCATGGTATCATGCTTCAATATCTATGGCTATAATTTCTTCTTTCATTGGCGGGGGAGGAAGGAAAGTGGGCATAATGGGTTAATTGTGAAGCCAAGACATGTTTGCAAACTTGGATATGTGTTCTTCTTCTTGAGATATTAATTTCCATGGGAGTATAGGAAAGTGATATAATACTACTTCTAATATTCCCAAATCTGGTCTATGGATATATGAACTGTATCACAAGGAATCAATTAGGAGGACTTAGAACTAGGACAGAAAAATACTCAGGGATTAACTAGTTTTACTCAAAAACAATATTGGATTCCTCTCAAATACATTTTAGATCAGAGTATATATCTAAAATGGTTAATATAGATCTGAAAATTATATCAGAGGTTCATTATATCAGTATCAATTCATAATTTGACAATGAGGTTGCACAATATAATTTTTTCTTTCCACAAAGCATTGGAACCATTTATTTTTTGAGCACCAATGATGCTAAAATATACTCCAGTGATCCTGGGAACTCCATAATATGGAAACCAGAACCTGATATTGGCATGGTTCGAATCCAAATGTTTAGGAATGGCTTGGCACAATTTAGGAGGAGAACTCTAGCTAGGAATACTTTGGGACAACTCAAATAGTATAGATTCAGGATATTCCAAAGGAACTCAAAGGCTATTGAATTGGATATATAAGACTTGTATGATGTTCATTAGGATATTAAATAGATCCATGAATAGCAAGCAATCAAATTCATTATATAGAAATTTATTTATTGAGAGTTTATTAAATACTAGTCAATTTTTATGCAAATCTAGAAAGGGTCTTGGAATAACTAAAGAGATGCAAACTTATTTATTGAAATAATATGAGAAATGATACAAATGGTTCATAAATATTCATAAAATTCAGATGGAATTCCATAATTATAGAGAATATAAGAGAAATATAGAATATATTGGAGAACTCTAACTAGAGACTTGTAATTATTCTTTCAGGATTTTGAACTTGCTTGGATGCTAGCACACACCCACATAAACTGATAAAATGCATAAAAAAATCATATGAATTAGGGGCTAAAAATTTATAAGAACATTCATCCTTAAGCTTAAAATGAAAACAACAATCCTTTTTGTAAGGATTACACCTTTCTGCACTTTCCTTTCCACAAACTCATTTTGCATCATTGATCCCTTGTGGATTCAACCTCATTTGTCGATCTAGATTAGATGTGGATTGTGGATTTCTGGCCTCCAACTTTTTCAAAGTTCCACTTCGATTTTTCTTCTTCTGCCTTTTCACTTTTAGCATTCCACATTCCGCAATGCAGGTTGCAGGTTGTAGAAACTTAACACATTTACACCTTTCCTTACCCTTTTTGCCTTCCTCCTTTCGCATTTCACCATGCGGATCATGGTAGGCGGAATATCCTAAATTATTCTTATGTTCCTTTCACCTTCCACCTTCTGCCTTCCATAATCTGAAGGTGGATTGTAGTAGGAGGAAACTTCTAAGTTTGCCTTATTTTTCTTTCCATCTTCCACCTTCTGCCTTCCGTATTCTAGAGGCGGATTCAAGTAGGCAGAACTCTTAAACTCTCCTTACTTGCTTTTTATCTTCTACCTTTCGCCTTCCATATATTAAAGGAATATTGCTGTAGGGGGAACTCTTAAGCTCACCTTATTTTCTTTTCATCTTCCACCTTTCGTCTTCTGATTTCCAACTTCAGTTAGCAGAAATCCTGAAGTGCGGTATGCTAACTCATCACTTTTCTGATTTACGTATTTTCGACTTGACCTCTTCTACACCATTGATTATTGTGGCGTCAATCTCAACTGTCTATCTTGTATCTCATATCTCCAATTCTCATCCTCTATGGACCTTACAGATTTCGCAAATCTAAAAGGTTCATTTATCTGCGCTTGTTGGCATTGCAAAATGAACCTCAATGGTTGATTTAAATCCTTTTTTGATCTTCACCATTCATCTTCATTTGGCCTACTAGATTCCACATATATGGAAAATTTATTTACCTGCTCTTGTTGACATTGTGGAATCCACTCCCACCATTGATCCCCAACATCATCAAATATCATCGTCGAAACATGCGAGGTGTACAAGATTTCACAAATATGAAAACTTAATTTATTTGTGCATGTTAAGGTTGCGAAATCCACTTTCAACGTTGATCTAATTCCCTTAATCCATCCAACAACAGAATCTGCCTGCAATTTAACCCTTTCACCATTACAAAAAAAAAAATGTAAGTCCGAGAATTTTTCCTTGGAGAAATTGTCTACAGCCTTTGGCATTCCCCCTTCGTCCATATCAACCCTCCTTTCCTTAATCATCCCTTCACTGGCCTAAAATTTTACAGATAAAAATTATAGATGAAAGTTCCACAAATATCATCCCAAAACTATGAGTATTATCCATGAACTTCGTTAAGCCGAGGATTGTTCAACCCATAAAAAAGCTCAAGCCTCCCCACAGGGAACAAATATCATGGGTGTTTAAATCAGGGGAAACATGGAGTATGCAAGTAACTCTTTATAGAATGTTATGACACCATCAGGAAACCCAAAATCATCAAAAAAAGGTCACAGTCATTCATATAGAGCAGGATTATCCTTTTCCAAGAACTAGTCAACCTGTGAGTTCCAATGGAAAACATAGTAGGTGCATTCCATACCATTACTAATCTACAGAAAAAATGAAATCCTAATCATATGAGCCCATACCAATCACCAACCATACTTTTGATCAACAAAACTAAGGGAATTTCCATCATTTCAGCAACATTGAAGCATACATTTATACCTCAACAAGCACACCCTAAGATCATTAATTAGAGGAAAACATGCAATATGTTGGTGAATCTTTACAGAAATTGTTACACCATTTTATTTTCCCTTTTTTCTTAATACAAGGCACAAACATCTAAAACAAAGTGTGTGAATAATAGTTTGTAAGCATCATTTCCATCAGTGAAATTGAAACCACTAATTATCATTTCATTGACATTGAAACACAAATATACATAGAACAACATACCCTAAGTTCAATAGAATGGCAGGAAAAAAACCTCAGTAATGAGACCGGTTTGTAAAAGAGATGCAATGAAAAGGGAACAACCATGTTCCACCCAATCGTAGATTAGGCACATATCACTTAGTCCTCAATAACTCCTAATCTCAGTCTATTTCTTTAGTGAGAAATCACTTTCCTAATGGAAAGTGCTCACCCAACAAGTATTCCTTGTTCCACCATACTCAGTGATGTCCCGACTCTTAGCATCTGCTTCCTTATTTATACCTTTTTATTTTCCTAGGTATTTTATATTTAACGACTAATTCCTCTAGGATTTTCTATTTCCATTACATCCTTGATTCCCCAAGGTAGATCTAGCTCCATACAGGAATTCCCACGCCTAGTGTAACCTCCATGATATTGAATTTTCATGTCCCCTACTCTCACATGCATAATTTCTCATTCAACATGGCTGTCCCTATCATTCAAATTTTTATTACAAGCATAATGTTTTAGTTACATTTTTCCTCCAAGGACCTATTGGCATATTTCGGGTCCACTAATCACATTCAAAAAAATAAATTAGAAATAAAGTTTATCAATTAAGGGATATTACATCCATTCCGCCTTATTGTAACACTGTCCACAATGTTCTCATTCCTCTTCCATAGTTCCTCGGGATAGACCTGGGTACTTCTTTCTTAGGACATCTTCTAATTCCTAGGTCACCTCCTTCAGGATAAAGTACTTCCATTCCACCTGAATGCAAGTGATGACTCGGTTCCAAAGCATAGTTTCTTTCCTATCCAAAATGTGTACAGGTTCCACCTAGAATTCACCTTTTGGTTCCACCTATACGACATTCCAATCAAAGAGGTGAGTGGAATAATATACACATTTCTTTAGTAATGAAATATAAAAAACATTAAAATTCTTAAGTGTAACTGGAAGATAAAGCTTGTATTCCATGATTTCTATCCTTTTCAAGACTTGAAATTGTCACAGAATTGTGGTGTTAATTTGGTGTAGCTTCTTTGTTTCAAGGAGCTCTTTTTTGGCTTGACTCAGAGGTAAACATGATATTCGACCAAAAACTATTTATTATGTCTTTTCAAGTCAGTATAACTCTTTTGTGGATCCTATGGCACCTTCAAATTCTTCTGTACTTCCCGAATGGTTTGTTCCAAGTATTGCAACATTTCTGGTCCTACCATCAAATGATCCATGAGGATGTTCGAACTAACAAGGGTAGTACACTTCCTTCCATACAAGATTTCAAATGCCCTCATTTTGGAAGAGGTTTTTATATTTTTATCATTTAATGAATATGATCTAGGATCTTATCTGAGAGAATAAAATGCACAATAATAATCACAAGAAACAAGAGACAAAAATATTTTTCCTCGGGAAAACCATATAGGAGAAAACCCTACAACTTCCTCAGAGATAGAATGAGCACCAATAGAAAAAGTAAAACCCAAAAGTATAAAGATGATCTTTGACAACTGATCTCTCTCTCTAACTTTTGCGAGCTACTCCTCTCTCACTGATGTGCTATTCTTGAGTGAGTTTGTGTTTCAAATAGAGAGTCTCACTCTCTATTAATACTTAATTTCCACTTGAAAATTACTCTACAGGGATGACTTCTATAGGAGATTCTAATAACCCTAATATCACTCAACTATGGGATCTAATGTCCTGACTTACAATCGAGGGTTAACCTCAATGAAGTTACATGACTTTATTATATTAATGACTCTCCATATCGGAGGAACAAAAATATCTGTCTTAGTACAATAAAATACCATAATAAATATGAAAGTGAATACATTCTAAAGTTACAAATACATCAACACTCTCTCTTAACTAGGAAGGTATTCTCTTGAGACAGTTCATTAGCACAAGTCTTTGTCACCGGATCATCATCATCACCGATGCTACTATCTCTAGAAAATGGTGTTAGCTCTCAAATATACTCATCATAGGAAGTTCTACAAAGCCAACCCTTTTTCATACTAGATGTAGGCTTGGCCTCCATGTAGGTCTTCATCATATCTACAATAAATCCATTAAGTAGGTACAACCCAAGACTTATTACAGGCCTCTTGCAAAACCTCCAAGATCTCCCAGGACTGATTATATCCAACTGCAATACTTGAAGGTGAATCCCAAGACTGATTACATGCCTTGCAATACCTGTGTACCCTACTATTAACTCATCATCTTCATATCATCTCGTTGTCAGATGGATCACATCCCAGATACACATAACACAACACTCACATTCACTAGCATGGTAGGAAAAGCCTACTACCATGTGGGAAAAGGCTTCCAGCAGTTACATCCATCGGCATGGTAGGAAAAACCTACTACCATTTGTGAAAGGATCCAACACTTACATCCATCGGCATGGTAGGACACACCTACTACCATCCAAGAAAGGCTCTAGTACATACGTCTATCGACATGGTAGGACACACATACTACCATCCGGGAAAGGATCCATCACTTACATCCACCAACATCGTAGGACATGTGTACTACCATCCAAGAAAGGATCTCCACTTACATCATGAACATGGGAGGCCCCGCCTGCCACCATGTCGGAAAGGCTCATGTGTATCTATGTCTTCCAGACTCATTACTTCCCCTTGGAGGGAACCTCAATCTAAAGAACACTAAGAATCTCTTTTAAGTACTCGAAATTCACTCTCGCTAACATCTTGGTTAATACATCATCTATCTTCTCTTCCGTTACAACATAATGGAGCTTCACTTCTCCTCTCTGCACCATATCCTTGATATAGTGATACTTGATCTTGATATGCTTCGACTTGTCATGGAACAATAGGTTCTCCAACAACTTCACACAACTATGGTTGTCACAATATATAAAAGTAGAATCAAACTGAAGATCAAACAAATCATGCATTAGCTTCGCCAACCACACTGCCTTAGAACTAGCTGAACAAGCTATGACATACTCTTCTTTGGCTCTACTTAGTTCCACATGCGATTGCTTCCTTCTAAACCAAGAAAGCACACTTGATCCCATACTGAAAAAGCACCTCGAAGTTTTCTTCCTATCAATGGAACTACCTACCCGATCCAAATCCACATAACGCTCCAGTTTAATCTTCCAATTTGCTTCATACTTGAGCCCATAATAAACTGTACCCTTCAAGTACCTCAGAATATCCTTTGCAGCAATCAGGTGAACATGTCTCAGATCCATTAGGAGCTGGTTCAATGTGTTCATAGCAATGAAGATACCTGGTCTCTTATTCATCAGGTACATCAAGGATCCAATCATCTAATGATACAATGTGGCATCAACCGACTCTGATGAAGCATCACTCAATAGCTTTAGGTTCGATACCATAGGTGTGGCCATGTCCTTGAAGTCTATCATCTCAAATATCTTCAGCATATCCACTGCATACTTCCCTTGTCCAAGGGAGATTCCATCCGCACTCTGCCACACCTCCATGCCTATAAAGTAGTGCATCATACCAAATTCCTTCATCTCAAACTTGGCATCAATATTCCTCTTTGTGTCAGCAATCAACCCATCCTCACCGGTCACAAAAAAGTCATCTACATAGAGTAGGAGTATCGCTCGGTTTCCTTTCTTAAACTTGTAGTAAAGGTTGGAATCCTGTATACTCTTGTTAAATCCCAAACTATTCAGGAAGCTTTCAATCATGTCGTACCACGTCCTGGGTTCCTGTTTCAAACTATACAAGGCCTTCTTCAATTTGCACACATGAGTCTCCCTATCATGTGTCTCAAATACGAGTGGCTGTTCCAAATACACTTCCTCTTCCACTACACCATTCAAGAACACAGTCTTGACATCCATCTGGTGTAAAGCTACATTTCATCACTGTGACCAGAGAAAGTACTGATATGATGGAAGCGTATATGGATACAGGTGTAAAAATTTCCTCATGATCTATTCCTTCCTTTTCAGAGAAGCCACATGCCACAAATATCACTTTATATTTATCTATGATGCCATCTGCAGCATGCTTGATCTTCTAGGTCCACTTAGAAGTCACAACATACTTCCCTTCTGGTCTTGGGACCACATCCCAAACATCATTATTCATGATTGAATGGTACTCCTTGATCATTACATCCTTTCATTCCTTCTTTTCTACCGCCTCTTCATAGTTGGAAGCTTCTTTATCAATGATGTCACACAGTAGGGCTACATAAATGGAGTAGGACCTAGTTCTCTTCCTTTCTCTGTGCATTTCTTTTGGAGCACCATATCTCTCCACACCTTGGATAGACTCATGTACCCATGCTGGTTTCCTCTTGTAATAATTCTTCTCATGGGGTGGATCTATAGGTTCCTGGGATTCTTCCATTTCTCAATCTTCTTCTGGAGTTTTTTTATTCATTGTTGTATCTCATATCCTGGTTACTTTTGTTTCTTCAAGGTCTTCAACATGTCTCTTTCTAGATTTGTTGTAGTATGAGTCTTCATCAAATGTCATGTCTCTGTTGATGTCGATATTCTTGAATCCTAGGAAATATATTCTGTAAGACTTATAGCTTTCAATATATCCCCCAAATATACCCTTCTTTCTTGAATGATCTAACTTCGTCCTCTTTTCTTTTAGAATGTGTATGTACACTGAGAAGCGAAATATTAAGATATAGTTGACTTATGGTTTCTTTCCAAAGAATACTTCTTCTGGTGACTTGTTCTCAAGTACTCTATGCAGAGTATGATTCTCTACATACACAGTTGTCCTACCAAATTCTGCCCATAGATGCATAGGAAGATCCTAATCATGAAGCATTTCCTTTTCTTCTTCCATAATCATTCTATTCTTCGTTTCTGCAACTCCATTCTGTTGTGGATTATATGGAGTGGTCAACTCCATCTTAATTCCTAACTCTCTTCATAATTCCTTGAATTCATCTCATGTGAATTCTATGCCATTGTCTGATCGAAAGGTCTTTATTTTCTTCTCTGTGTGGTTCTCAATCAAGGATTTGAATTCCTTGAGCTTACTAAATACTTCATCCTTTATTTTCAAGAAATATATCCATGTCTTCGTATAAAAATCATCAATGAAAGAACAAAATATACATACCCCCTCAATGAACTAGATGACATCGGACCACATACATCAGAGTGGATAATTTCCAAGATTCCTTTTTCCTTCCTCTCACTACTTGGAAATGTTGTCTTTGTGTTATTTTCCTTTGCACATCTTTTGCAAATGCCTTCATGCTTTGCTTGTATTTCTAGAATACCTTCAACAATGTTTCTTGGAAGTGGTAGTGCCCTACAGTGCACATGTGCAATCCTTCTATGCCAAGTTTCACTTGGATCTACTGATTCATGGACCAAATCTTGTTTTGGTTGTCCCTTTAATTTGTATAAGTCTCCCTCTTTCTCTCTAATAGCTACTGCATCATCTATGGTATTTCCAATTAGCCACATAAGAACTTAGCTCTCTACAAATGAAACCCTTGTTCCTTTTGCATCTAATGCAAATATGTAGAGAAGATTCTTCTTTAGTCCTGATACAAATAATACATATTTCATCTTCATAGACATTCCAGACTCTAGCTTATAGGAGGCTTCACCACTTCCTTTTATAGGATACTATTAGCCATCCCCAAGTTTCACTTTGTGGGCTGACTCATGCTTAGATATTTTCACAATGGATTCTTGAAATATCATCATATGCTTGGAAGCCCCACTATCTATGAGCCAATAATTTATTCCATGTGTAACAATTCACTTGAGGGAAGAAATCAAAACATACTCTTCGTTGCTTGAAGACTCTTCACTTTATTCTCTAACTCTCTTCCTGGGAGTTTCATCATCGTTTGGAGTGTCAACATGATGTCTTCTTTTTTTGTCTTTCTTCTTGTGAGATCCACCTTTATTTCTAGAACAATCTCTGGAGAAGTGTCCTCTATCATCACATGTATAGAATCTGATACTAAATAGATCTCTGCTATATCTTATGGGGTTATCTTTCTTATTCTAGTGTGGATGCTTACATTTTTTGAGATGATAATGCTCCTTTTTATTTTTTTTATGTGTGTTGTAATAGCTTAATCTTCATTTCCCATATTTTCTTCTCGAGATACTATTCGAGCTTCTTCTTGTGAGCATTCCTGCCACATACTGCTGAAGGTGATTAAATTTATTCTAGCACAAATACCTTTAATGAAAAAATCCCATGAGCTATGGAGACCATTCAAGGTGGTCATCACAATTTCTCCATTCTCTACTTCTTCTTCCATGGCTTCAAGTTTTTCTTTGATTTGAGAGACCCTTCTAAAGTATTACTATATGGTCTCTACATTCTAGATCTTTACATTCTTCAACTGATTTTGTAAATTCATCTTCCAATTTATATTCTTCCCTTCAATAATATTGGTTAAGGAATCAAACATATTTTTAGGTGTATTTAAGGAAGACACATGTGGTATAAGGTGATCCTTGATAAAATGAGCAATAATACTCTTGGCCTTGACCAAGTTCTTCTTATGTAAGGATTTACCCTCATCTCCCTCTGGAACTCGAACTGATCCACTTATGTAGGTGTCCAATTCATTTTCTTCAAGAACAAGTGAAATCCTATACTTCCATGCTCGAAAGTTAATATCTCCTCCAAAATTTTCATCAAGCTTGGTGTGATGAGACAAATTTAATGAGAACCTCATATGCAAATACAAAATATTTAGATCTTACCAATTTGAGATTCTCGAACTGGCTCTGGAGCTCATCTTTTGCAATGTTGGGGCTCACTCAAAAATTCCACTTATGTGAAACACCCTAATTTCCTGTAATAGTGATATGGCAAAAACAAAAAAAAATGCCCGGAATCAGATTCTGCTTTGATAGGAAGATGCGCCCTTCAATAGAGAGGTATCCTAGCCTCTTTTTGTTGATGGTCTATGGAGAGAGACCCAAAAAGTAATAATCCCTAGCTTATGCAGCTGCATAGTGTCTTCTTCTCAGGTTAGCTCTAATACCATGTTATATTTTTATCATTTAATCAATATGATCTAGGATCTTATCTGAGAGAATAGCATGCACAACAATAATCACAAGATGCAAAAGACACAAATACTTTTCCTCGAGGAAACCATAAACGAGAAAACCTCGCAACTTCCTAAGAGATAGAATGAGTACAAAGATGATCTCCGATAATTTTTCTTTCTCTCACTTGTGGGAGCTACTCCTCTCTCACTCATGCGCTATTCTTGAGTGAGCCTATGTTTCAAATAGAGAGTCTCACTCTCTATTTATAATTAATTTCCATTTGACAATTACCCTACAGGGCCAAATTCTCTAGGAGAGTCTAATAACCATAATATGACTCAACTATGGGATATAATGCCCCAACTTACAATGAAGGGTTAACCTCAATGACTTTACATGACTTTATAATATTAATGAATCTCTCAACTGGAGGAACAAACATCTTAGTCAGGGTACAATGAAATATAATAAAAAATATACAAGTGAATACATTTTCAAGTTACAAATACATCAACAAAGGCCTAGCCATTATTGTATGCAAACTCTACCAGATGCAGATAGTCTTCCCACTTAGTGGGTCTTTCCATGACATAAATCCTCACCATGTCCTTAATGACTTGGCTGGTTCATTCTGTTTCTCCATCTGTTTCAAGTTGATATCTAGTGCCAAAATTTATCTTGGTTTCTAATCCTACAAACAACAAATTCCAAAATTTTTATGTAAAATTGACATCCCATTCAAAAATTACCATCTTTGCAACTCCATGAAGTTGAAATATCTCCTTCAGGAATATTTCTGCAACATTGACATCCTTATAAGTCGATTTCATGAGTATAAAATGAGCATAATTGCTTAATTTATCAACTAAAACCATAATTGAATCATTTTGTTTTTGAGTCAATGAAAAACCTGTGATAAAATCCAAATATATTACCTCCCATTTCCATTCAAGAATTGGTAAGGGTTGTAACAAACCTGATGAATGTTGGTGTTCAGCCTTCACCTGTTGACATTACAAACATTTAGATAGGTAATCAACTGGATCTTCCTTCAAATTGGGCCAAAATAATTTCTTTCTGAGGGATGTTATCATCTTTTGGTCACTAGGGTGTCTTGCATAAGGAGGTTTGTGCATGTCATACAAGATAAACAATTTTAAATCTGCAACACTAGGCATGTATATTCTTCTTTTAAACCAAAGTAATCCTTTTTGGTCTACTTTTAATTTCATTCCATTCAAGTTTACTTCTTCTGTTAGCAATTTATTAAGTATATTTCCATATTCAACATCATTAATGCTAGTTATTTTTATTCTGCTCAACAGATCCCCTTATGGTTGACTCGTGGTGACCTCATACACTTCATGAGTTCTTCAATTGAGTGAATCAAGCACTTTATTTTCCTTACCTATGATATGCTTCACTTCAAGGTCAAATTCGCTTAATAAGGCCATCCGTAGTGCTTGTCTCAAATTGATTCCAGGATGATTAAATAGATTCTTTATGTAGGTGTTATTTTTCACTAAAAGGAACTTTTCCCCTAATAGGTGGTGACTCCACATATTTAAGGCATGCACTAATGTTTCCAATTCTAGATCATGCACTACATAATTTATTTCATGATCCTTCAACTTGCAAGATTCGTAACATACCACATGCCATTTTTTAGATAGTATTCCCCCCAATCCCTCCTTTCTAGCATCAATACATACTGTGTAGTCTTTATAGGGCTCCTCCACCTTCAATATCGGGGCCATGGTTAAAAGTCTTTTTAGATTTTGAAAGCTCTTCTGACACTTTGCAGACCATACAAAATTTACTCTCTTCCTTTGTAAGGAAGTCATAGGATAGGCTATCCTTGATAATCCTTGGATGAACCTCCCGTAGTACCCGGTGAGTCCCATGAAAGATTGAATTCCAGTGACATCCTTAGACAGAGACCATTCCAGAACTACTTTTACCTTTTGTGGATCTACAACAATCCCTTTTTCTCAGATGACATGTCCTAAGTAATAATATTTTTTCTTGAAGAATTCGCACTTCTTGAACTTAGTAGAGAGCTGGTGGTCCCTTAGGGTATGTAGTACAATTTTTAGGTGTTGTTGATGTTCTTATTCTTTCCTTGAGTAGATCAATATATCATCAATCAAAATTAACAAGTTTTGATCCAAGTACTTGTTAAAGATGTTATTCATCAGACACATAAATGTAGCAGGGGCATTGGTCAAGTCAAAAGGAATTACTATGAATTCGTAATGCCCATATCGGGTCATAAAAGTTTTTTGTTAACATATTCTTCCTTAATCCTGATCTCATGGTAACCAGACCTCAAATCCAACTTAAAGAAGAATTTTTATTGCCCTACTTGATCGAACGAATAGTTAATCCAGGGCAGAGGATACTTGTTTTTGATGGTCACTTTATTTAATTGTCTATAGTCTATGCATAGTCTTAAAGCCCCATCCTTATTCTTGACAAATAAAACTAGGGCTCCCCAAGGAGATACACTAGGCCTGATATAACCCTTATGTAGTAGTTATTTTAACTGGATTTTCAATTCTGTTAACTAAGGGATACTCATTCGATAAGGTACTTTGGATGTTGGAGCAGACCCATGTATAATTTCAATGAAGAAATCTATTTCTCATGGAGGGAGAAGTCGAGGTATATCCTCTGGGAACACATCCATGAATTCACTTAAAACTTGGTGGTCCCTTATAGATTTGGGTTTTCATTAAGGAGTATGTCAACAATCTTTACTCCATAGATATTACTTCCCTTACTCAAACACTTCCCCAATTTCAAGGCATATATATTCCTTAAAGAAATAGGCTTACTAAAACCATTTACCTTCCTTACCATTTTATCTTTAGCTACATATGTAAAGGTTTTATCAAAGCAATTTAGTAATACATTATACTTTTCTAACCAATCCATGCCAATAATCATATCATATGAAACTAGAGGCAAAATATTCAAATTGATCCTAGTTACATGATCATGTATTGAAATCTCACAATTACCAACAAACTCTATTACGTTCCTTTTTGCTCCAATGGCCAGTTGGACTGACCAAGGCCTTACATGACATACCTTCATGAGATGACAATTCTCCATCATTTTAGGAGTGATGCAACTTAAAGTAGCTCCTGCATTAATTAATATAGAGAGATTTCAGTTAGAAATAGTACCTTAAATATCTACGATTGCAGATTGATGATCTTCCTGTCGATCCTCAAGAGTTGCATTAATCAGGTGGAAACTTTTACCAATTTATCCCATGGTGGAAGCTTCTTACAATTTGTGTATAGCCTTGTTGGATTCATCAAGGAGTGGGCAGTTCCTTCATAATTGGGGACCTTCTGATTCCCAACACGTCAGAGGTTCCTTACGGGTTACAACACCCCCTTTTGGTCCAAGGTGCACAGGTTTATTATCCTTGCATTGAAACTATCCATCTCTGATGTAGGAATTACCTTTATGATTCCTTGGCATGTTCCTAAAGGGTGGTGGCTGGAAGCCCTTCTTTTGTAGGTTTACATTTTGTTTCTTCTTGTCCTTCTAGACTTTGGAGAGGTCATTCCATTGTTTATACTTCTCAAAGCATAATCTTTTTTTCTTAACACTTCATCTAGAGTCTTGGGGTTATCAAATTCAATCTGATCTTTGTAGTACTATGGCAAGTAGCTTAAGAATCATTGGAATTTTACCTTTTATTCTTTAATATATGACACAAAATGTAGCAGCTCTAGAAATTTATTGATGAGGTCCTCCATGGTCATTTGACCAAATTTCAATTACTAAAATTACGTGGTCTTCCTTTCACAATAGATTTATGATAAATACTGCTTCTTGAAGAGTTTCTTAAACTCTAACCATTCCAGGTTCTTTTCTTTTAATCCATGGGATATCTTTAAGTCCTTCCACCAACTACCGACCTTTCCTTTCAAGTTATACACTTCCATTATTACCTTCATATTTTTAGATTAGTTTTAAATTTGAAAGTACTTTTTAATATCTAGTAACCAAGATTTCACTTCCACTTCAGTCCTAGATTCCACATAAAAAATGGTGGGTTTAATTTTCTTGAATTCTCCTTCCAAGTGGTCTACTTTTCTCTTCCCATTTGTCCAGGGTTGATTCCCATATTTTTGAGTTTCCTCAGAGGAACTGTCTTTTCTTTTGGCACTGTCCCCAACTCCTGGGTCCCTCCCTGCATCTGCTGGTGGTTTTCCCCATTGTTCCTCTCCTGCAAGATTTTTAGTAATATCTCATTGAGCTCTTGTTATTTTTCATGAGCCCTTTTTAGTTTTTCATTTCCTTCTTTGAAGCTCTTTATTTCCACTATCAAATTCTTGATGGTTTCAAGTACATGTCTAGCTTCAAAACGCTCTAGTTCTGGCTTCCTTGGGAGAGGTACTGGTGTACCTTCTTTAGGCGTGTACTCATGTTCATCTTTTGAGGACATCAATGTGCCCTATTACAAAACAATTCATTTTTGTACACAAAACATTCCAAACTAAAAATTTTAAGGTTAGAACAAAGTTTTTCCATAGTGCAGCAGAACTAGATGTTCCCTAAAATGGTGACAAGGTTGAAACCTGTGGCTCTGATACCATATGTGACATGCCCACATAACTTGATCAAATGCATAAAAAAAATTCTTTCATATGAATTAGGGGCTATAAATTTATCATAACATTTACCCTTAAGCTTAAAATGAAAACAACAATTCTTTTTGCAAGGATTATCTTGTTCCACACTTTCCTTTCTGTAAACTCATTCCTCACCATTGATCTCTCATAGATTCAACCTCATCTGTCGATATATATTAGATGCAGATTGTTGATTGCGGATTTTGGGCCTCCAACTTTGTTGAAGTTCCACTTCAATTTTTTTGCTTTTGCCTTTTCGCTTTTTTTATTTCACATTCCATAACGTGGATTGTGGGTTGTGGAAACTTAACACATTACACCTTTCCTTACCCATTTCCTCCTTCCTCTTTCTGCATTTCACCATGACGTTCATGGTAGGAGGAATATCCTAAATTGTTCTTATGTTCCTTTCACCTTTTTCCTTCCGCCTTCTGTAATCTGAAGAAGGATTGTGGTGAGCGAAAACTCATATGTTTGCCTTATTTTTTTTCCATATTTTTCCATCTGCCTTTCTCCTTCCGTATTTTCGAGGAAGATTGTGGTAGGAAGAACTCTTAATATATCATTACTTTATTTTCATCTTCCACCTTCCATATTTCGGAGGTAGATTGTGGTAGGAGGAACTCTTAAGTTCACCTTATTTTCTTTTCATATTTCACCTTCTGACTTCTGATTTTCGACTTCAGGTAGTAGAAATCCTAAAGTGTGGTATGGTCACTCGTCACTTTTTTGATTTCCGGCTTTTTGACTTGAATTCTTCCGCACCGTTGATTCTTGCGAGGTCAATATCAACCATTGATCTTGCGGCTCTGATATCCATTGCTCATCCTTGATGGACCTATCGAATTTTGCAAATATTGAACGTTCATTTATCTATGCTTTATGACATTGCGGAATGAACTTCCACCATTAATATAAATCCTTGTTAGATCTTCACCGTTCATCTTCGTTGGGCCTACCAGATTCCACAAATCTTGAAAGTTCATTTATATGCACTTGTTGACATTGTGGAATATACTCCCACCATTGATCCCCAACATCATCAAATCTGAGCCGTTGAAACATGCACGGTGTACAATATTTTGTAAATATGAAAGCTTAATTTATTCATACATGCTGAGGTTGCAAAATCCACTTCCGCCATTGATCTGATTTCCTCAATCCATTCGACATCAAACTCTTCCTACGAGTTAACCCTTCCACCATTACAAAAAAAAACATAATTTTGAGCATTTTTTCTTAGAGAAGTCATCTAGAGCCTTTGATCTTCCCCTTCATCCATATCAACCCTCCTTTCCTTAATATTCCCTTCACTGGAAAGAACTTTTATAAAGAAAAAGTGTATATGCAAGTGCCACAAATCTGATCCAAAACTATAAGTATTATACATGACCTTCATTAAGTCGGGGATGGTTTAACCCAGAACAAATCTCAAGCCTCCCCATAGGAAACAAATATCCTAGGTGTTTAAATCATGGGAAACATACAGTATGTAAGTAAATATTTACAGAATGTTATGAAACCATTAGGCAACCCAAAATCATCAAAACAAGTCACATTCATTCACACAGAGAATGATTATCCTTTTCCAGGAACTCCTTAACCTATGAGTTCTAGTGGATTGAAAATAGAGTAGGTGCATTCCATACCATTAATAATCTATAGAACCAATGCAATCCTTATCATATGATCCCATACCAACCATCAACCATACTTTTCATTAACAAAACTAAGGGCATTCTTATCATCTTAGCAACATTGAAGCATAAATTCATACCTCTATAGACATGCCCTAAGCTCATCAATCATAGGAAAACATGCAATATGCTGGTGAATCTTTACATAAACTATTGCACCATTTGAGTTTCCCTTTTTCCTCAATACAAGGCACAATCATCTAAAATAGAGTGTGTGAATAATATTTCATAAGCATCATTTCAATTAGTGAAATTGAAACCACTAATTATCATTTCCTTGACATTGAACCACAAATATATACGTAACAGCATACCCTGAGTTCAATAGAACGGAAAGAACAAAACCTCATTAATGAAACCAGTTTGTAAAAGAGTTGTAATGAAAAGGGAACAACCACGTTCCACCCAATCGTAGATTAGGCAGAGATCACTCTGTCCTCAATCACCCCTGAGCTAAACTATGCATGCCGAGAATGGTGACATTCAAACTCAATCCATCTTTTCAGTGATAAATCACTTGCCTAACATAGAGTGCTCACCCAGAAAGTATTTCTTGTTCCAACATACTCAACAAAGTCCTGCCTCCTAGCATATGCTTCCTTATCTATATTTTTGTTTCCTAGTTCTTTTGCAGCTAGCAGCCAATTCCTCTAGGAATTTATGTTTCCATTACATCCTTGATTCCCCAAGGTGGGTCCAGCATCATACTGGCATTCCCACGCCTGGTGTATCCCTGATATTGACTCTTCACACCCCCCACTCTCGCATGCATAATTTCCTCATTCAACATAGTTGTCCCTGTCATTCATATTTTTATTACAAGCATAGCGTTTCTATTACATTTTTCCTCCAAGGACCGATTGGCATATTCTAGGTCCTCCAATCACATTCAAAAAATAAAATAGTCTTTTCAAAATATTACAAATAAAGTTTATCACTTGGGGGTTATTACATATACTCTTCAAACCTACAATACAAATTATTTACACTGGTTGAATTCCATCATCCTCTCAATAGTAGGGGCACATCTCCCAGCTTGAACTAGGGGCATATCTCCCAAGTCAGAGAAGCAAAAGTGCTCTCAATGCAAAAAAAAACTTTCAAAAGATATGAAAGTGGTGCGATCATCTTCCTTTATACAGTGCGTTAACTTGTTGATCCATTCATCTATGCTAGTGTGCCCTCATGAGGAAGATGGGACTTTATTTCTTTGCGTTCTTTTGAAGCTTTTCTTTTTTTCTTTTTGCCTTTACTTCTTTATTTATTTATCTTGCTTTTATTCCTTATTTATCCTACTTTACTCTTTTGTCCTGCTTTATCTTGCTTTCTACTTTTAGTCTTCTTTATCCTTCTTTCATGTGTTGTACTGTTTTTCTTCCTTCCTACTTTATGCCAACTTTCACTACTTTATCATGTTTCCTTCTTTTCCCATCTTTAAGGTGAGTTCTCTTTTCTTTCTTCTTGTGCAAGATAAGACGCTTTCTCATTTATTTATTATTTTGCAAGGTTCCTTTGATGAAACATTATCCTCTTAATGTTCCCCCATGTCCCATTGTCTCCATTATTTTATTAAAATGAAAGCTCATTCATAACATTAATTTATCCAAAGTGCATATTCAAACATTATAAAATATTAATTACTACTTCTAACTAATTAATTTCTTAGTTTTCAAAATTTAATCCCAAGACATTAA
>LPNX010602899.1:4415-143837 GCA_001517045.1 Pseudotsuga menziesii
GTATCACAACAATATTTAATAGTGAATATTTGCAGAGAAGGAGATCGACGATTGAATATCAATCCACAGAGGTAAGTTGTAAGCAATAAATAAGTTTGATTACCTACAGAATGGGTTAACATATGACTAAAATATACCGCCAGATCAACAGAGGGAGAAATATCTACGACCAATAAGATTTACGTTGATTAAACTTTCACGGAAGAATGAAATTTTCATTTCAATGGAATAAGGTAATCCCTCACATTCCAATGGTTGAGATCAGGGAAGAGAAATGATCTACGGTGGATATGAATTCCGCTGGAATAACATGCGCGAAGAAAGTAATGCCAAGGATCAGCAATATTTGGTAGGACCATCATTGATCGACGGAGGAGATTCAAAGGTGATTTAGATCAATAATTGAAATGAATTCCACTATGTGAACAAGCGCGAGGAAAATCAAGTTTAAAATCAATGGAATAGAGTAGAGGCCTCATGTTTTGACGGTCCAAATGAAGACTAGATCTAGATAAATGGTTAGTGTTTATTCTACTAGTGAAAGATGCATAGGTGAATACAATTTTAAAACTGAGCGAAATGTGGTAGGAACCACATCTTTTAACGGTCAACATGGGAGCATGATTGAGATTAAGGGCCTGTATCCTTTCTGTTGGTAGAAGGTTCTTGGGAAAAGAAGCCTTGTTAACATGTAGAATAGGTTAAAGTGAATATACAATTAAGGGAACATATTTGACAAAGAATAGATCTACGATATGAAATTGTTCTGCTAATAAAACATGCACGAGAGAAATAAAGAGGAAGATCAGTGAAATCAGTTAAACTGGAGCAGAAATGAGTGACTGGAGATCAACTAGGTTTCATATCTACGATGGATAATATTTTCGCAAGGAAAAGATGCACACTTCTTAAGAAACTAAATATGGGAAAAAAGTTACAAAGTGAAATTGATCAACGGGGCAAATATGTGAAGAAAAATATCAATGGTTGAAAATTTATCTGCTCAGATAAGTTAGGGTCTCTTTATGATTTGAATAGGTGAGTTAAAGGGAGAAAATGATCGATGGTGAGGATGAATCAAAGGGTGGATTTGTGGTTATGGTTAATCCCACAATTGAAATCTATGAAAAGAATAAAGATGGCAACATAGAAGGAAAACGGGTATATGGTTTAAACAAAGATCAAGATCAATGAATCAAGGTAAAAGGCACAAGATGGATAGATGGGAAAAGTTTCCACTAAATAAGATGCATGGTTAATAAGAAGGAAAAAACAATATAAAAAGTGAGGGAACGTGGATCTAGGTTTTTTTTTATGTATTGAAAAGAGAAGGTCCAGGACTGTGCAGAAATGACCAGCTCAGACAAATATTTGGACCACTTGTCGAGAAAGCAGGTAGGTTATTTATACCCACCAAGAAAGTATTTAAAATGACTAAGGTAGAAGAAGTAGAGGTTTAGTATTAGGAATGCCAGAGGATAGAGGAGGTTTTTGACAATAAAGATTCAAAGGTTTTTGATACTTTATTGTTAAATGGTTCCATAGACTCAGTAAAACCCAAATCAAAAGTTCTCAAAGACTAGGGAATGGAATTCCATGATGTTTTCAGGTCCTATTTCTATTTTTCTCTACCGACTAAACCCTAAATTTTTCGTAGTTTTTCGACTGGTGCGCTTGTAATTACTCCTCTTATGAGAGGGTAATTATGGATGTAACTAAGTCCAAGATCCTTTTCCCTATCAATCCACTTGTTATTTGAATTTTTTTTTGTTCCTACTGAATTCACCCAGATGTATAAAGATTTTAATGAAGAAAGTGTAGTCCAGTTTTTCAGAGAGTCCACTATTGAACAAAAACAGGTTTTATTTAACACTTTATTTAATCCTCATGTCTTCTTACAAAACCAACCTTTTCCTATATATTCCATCTTGTTCAATGATCAAAATCAATGTGTTATAACCCTTATGTGTCAGTTCCTAGGGTTAGATACTGTCAAGTATGTTACTGAGTCTTTTATTCACAATCATTACTGATCAGGTAGAATCAGAATGGTAAAGTCAGTTAAGTTAATCCTTCTATCTTAAATTTGATGAGTTTCTAGCCGAGAATATCCATTCACAGCTAGTTGACTTCCACAACACCATGTGTTTTAGGTTTCAATCATATTTGGTCAAAATGTTCTTATCTTTTAATGAGGAAAAATTACAATTTCCTGAGATGGTTCTCACAGAGGATATGAAGAGATATTTTAGAAAATACATGAACTTTCTCATGTCTGAAGTATATAATGCATTTTTCCAGAAGAAATTTCCCAGTGTCTTACCACTTATGCAGGAAATGTTGCAATTTTCTCCTGAGAAAAGAATAGGAGATTGGTTCTTACTGGAGAAAGGTACAATGATTAGATTGTATGGGTTTGTTTATCAACCTTACATTTTACCCGCTTTCTTGAATCTTAGAATATTGGCCATAGAATTAATTAGGCAGAATATTATTGTGGAAAATGAACACTTTCTCAGTTTCAAAAATTATTCTAAAATCAAATTACCATGGGTTGTTGGCCCGTTCATTATTAAAAACAAGGATTCCTTACCCATGGTGGAAAATTTATTGAAATAAATGGGGTTTCAGACAGATATTGTTGTTAACCATGATCCCCATCACATCATACCTATCAAAAGACAATTTAACAAAAACAAGCCTTTTGAGCATAATGAGATTGCATGTATGGTAGGGTGTGAAAATTGGCTATATTACCCTCATGAGACATAGAGGCATGGATACATGCAACAATATTCTACTTCATCGGTGAAGGAAGTCAGCTCCACACAGCCTAACCCTTCAGACATTATTCCAGCAGCCAAAAGAATCACACCCATAAGAAGTTGTTATGAAAGAACAGCCAAGAGATATTTCTCTGATTCCATGGATACTGAGGAACAAGGTACAACTAACATGCCTAAAAAGCATAAAATTGAAGAAATAGGGAAACTAGTCCAAGTAATAGATGACAAAGGTAAAACTAAGAAGCATATGAAAATTAAAGGACCTGCATTTGAAGTTAAGTAGTATGATTTCTTTGAAACACCTACAAACTCCACTTCTTAGTTTAAAACTAGATTTGAACTATTTGATAAGTACAAAGATGAAAAGGAGATGGCTACATATGAAGATTTGAAGCTATATGCTGATATCAAGAATATCTCTAGTAAATATGTATCCTTAGTGACTGTCAGGGATCATACTCAAAATACATTGAATCTAGCAGTAGCAACTAAGAATAAATTTGCTGAAATGAAGATGAGTTTAGAGAATATTCCAATACCTGAAATGATACACTTATATAAACATACTGGAGATATTATATATAATTATCTATTGAATATCTATTGAAAGAAACATTGAAGGTGTTCAGGCTGTAGTCAACAAAAAACAATATTGAGAACCATTTTAGGCGGCAAAAAGTAGAAAATAAAGATCACCAACAACATATTAAAAAGTTGCAAGAATAATTTTTGGTTATTGACAGTGAATCAAACAAAGGGGTTGCAACTCAAAAGTTGATGAATGAGAAGGAAATCACCATTAAACTATTAAAGAAAAATATAAAGACTCCATCCACTCAGCTAATACAGGATTTTGAGCTAATAGAGATGGAAAAGGAGAATGAAACATTGACTAGTGAATTAAATGATAGTAAGGAAAAGCTGCTGAAATTTGCTGAGGAGAAGAATCAATTGGAAAGAGACATGTCTCTTTTGGTTGAAAGTGAGAAAACTCTTAAAGGAAAACGTGATGAATTGGTTAAGAAGTTGCAAGAAAAATAAAAGGAACTTGAGAGAAGAATAATTTCACCTTCTGTAGAATCAGGTGAACAATCTCTTATCTCTTGTTCGGGCCACGTCACAAGTTAGTTTAAAGGAGTTGGAGATTGTTGGATTAAGAAATTAGAAAATATAGCTTTAAAAAGGGATCAAGAAAGGAAATATTGGGAAGATAAATGTAAAGAATTGCAAGATAAAAATGAAAAGCTATTAAAACAGGTGATAGGAAAATTACTTATACAAGGGGCCAAGCACATAATTTGGGATGTGCTTATATCGAAGGAAACTAAATTGAGGCTGTATATTTTCTACATTTTAGATGAGGAAATTGTGATACAATCTTCCAAGAAAAGTGTAACCACTGTGAAAGAGATATTGAACAAGAAGCCCATAGAGGTTGCGAACAACACCATTGATTTTCTGAATGGTTTGATAGAAAATGAATTAAAAGCATCCAACATTAAAGATAGAATCTCCATTATTACTTGGGCAAGGAAGGTTGTGAATAAACATGAGCACTTGGACACTGTTGAAGCAAATATTGGCATCATGGTACATTAGGTGAAGCTTTTTTTTCGATATGTTTGATCCATTGTTTAAGAAGTGACTACCTTTATTCCCGGAAGAGAAAGGTAGTATGCTTTCATAAAAAGAGTATCAGGATCGTTTGATTGAATGAAGATCATATCACAAAAAGTTTGCAGATATGCAACAATCACTCTCAGGAAAGACACTAGTGGACAAGATTTCATATGACTTTGAAATGATATTTTCCTTTAAAGCCACGTGTGCATGCTTACCAAACTTTTCATACAGAGACCACGTGCAGCTGTGAGTGTTGGCAAAAGAAATTTCCATCCATGACCTACCATCTATGGATCAATGGAAATCGGTCGAGAAGTATGGAAGATCCAAATACAAGTTACATGCATGAAGACTATTGAATATCATTGAAGATTATTGTTGAAGATTAGTTAGCTATGGGTTAAATTTATTTTTCAAAAATCAGTTATTAGTTAATAAATGTAGATGGAAGATGTAAAGGGAGTTATTTCCTATTTAAGTTTGTTATTTCATCTCATGGAGCGATTTGTATAAGAACTAGTTTTTGTAATGAAAAAAGGGTTGGAACCCATGAGATTTCACTGTTGTATTTGAGATGTATCTGTTAAAATCACAGAGCCAAAGCTGGTATTTTGCAGATATTCATGCGTTGTTTAGGTTGCAGTCTTTATTTTCCTTTCTCATGTGAATGTGTCTCCTATTATATACTTCTGCAATGTTTTCCCTTCATATTTGAAATGAGTTTTTAATAGCACATAATTCATAGTTATATTCTATGTCTGTTGATTTAAAATATTCACAAAACCTATTCAACTGAAGTTAATGTTGGATTCATCCTAGTTAGATTCCCACTTTAATGGATTGTTCTTCATTTCTTCTATAATCTCTATACCAAAGCATTTTGACTGCAATTGGATTGCTATCTTGGCTTTGTTAAAATTTCCATACAAATTAGCAATGTGATTGTTATAATTATTTTGACTCCATGCCCAATGTGTACTTGCCTTGTTTCAACCATCTAAAATTTTAAATTTCATTTCTTGTTCATATATCTAGCCTTGTGAAAACAATTATTTGAGAGATTCCTCTCTAGAGAGAAAGAAGCCAACTTTCTTTCCTAAAGCTTGGTTTTACGGTTTCCTTGATATTTACCTTTTTACAACCGAAGGTACATTTTGAGTGCTAACACCTGTCTTTCACCTGTAAATAATTTGCAGAGAATCTGTATCTATACATAATTCTTGTATATTGGACCAGTCATATATAATATTTGTAGTTGTAACAAGGTCCAACATACTCCATCAATTGAATACATCTACCACAACCGACCATTATGCCATCCACGCAAAACAACCCCAAACCATGTAATGATGATGGTGCAATTCGATATATCCTCTCATTCACACAAAAATCTATGTTTAGTTAAGGAACATCCTTCGGTACCCATTGTTTCACTATATGTTTGTACCTCAAGGGCACCTCGATGCCACATATGGTCTCATATTCATAAGAACATGACCCCCCTTTAATTAGAAAAAATTGCATGTGTCTTTGGAATTTTATTCTAATATTTTGACATCTAGTTGATATACATGTTGTAGAACTTCTATATGTCTCACTTTCCTTTTATATTCCTAAACTCCCCTCACTCGAGGAAGACATATCTGAAAAATGCATGTTTGGTTTTGCGTGCACCATGGGATACATCATTCAAGATTACATATCTCCCATGTATTTCTCAAGAAGTGTGCCTTAAGTCAATAGTTAGGTTTATGGATGATGTAATGGTTAGGTGATGAATATGGAACCTAGTACCCAAATAAGAATTTATGACTCTATTACAAATCTAGATACATAAAAGTAATGTTGTAAAAAATTCAAACGTAATTTTCATCTTTTTCAACTTTAACACTCCATTAGTCACTGCGTTAAATTTCTTCCTTGAGATGAGTTATCAATTCCAATTCACTCAACTCTACAGCAACAATAGCCCTATGTGTCCAGCAAAGATCAAATATATACTTCTTTCAATCCAAGCTACTCCAAGAGTGAATTTATGAACATAATATATAAACTTTTCAAGTTTTGCAGAATGGTCACTTAGGAAATCCTAGGTTTTAGGGTGGTTACCATAATAAAACATAATATAAAGGTGTATCATAGAGGTGGAGAAACAACCCCTTCTACCCATAGGACCAACAAGACCAATTAATTTAATATTTTCTCTCTCTCAAGGTATATTGTCATATATATTTTTATCATCATTGTATAAGCAGAAGTAAATAACAAAGCTAGATCCAGAAAAGTACTGATGTAATAAATTCCAATATAATTTTCATCTTTTTCAACTTTCTAACTCCATTGGTCACTACGTTAAAGTTGGTCCTTGAGATGAGTTATCAATTCTATTTTACAAAAAATAAACATTAACAAAATTATAATGAAGTTTAACTAATGAACAGTAATTAAAGAAAAAGCTAGATAGATCTTGTTTCAATCTGCCTTATACTCAGAAATTTTGATTTATCTCTTGTCATTGTAAGGACAAGTTGTCAAAAGACATACCTTCAGAGAGAGAGAGAGTTATAATTTTGATGGTTTAGGTTCACATGATTTCATGGTTGGAGCTCATGGGTTGGAGATCACGGTTCACAATTCACAAAACAAGTCTAGATTCCCTAGAAGAGGTACC
The DNA here is from genome assembly GCA_001517045.1 of Pseudotsuga menziesii. Lineage (NCBI taxonomy): Eukaryota > Viridiplantae > Streptophyta > Pinopsida > Pinales > Pinaceae > Pseudotsuga > Pseudotsuga menziesii. The sequence continues at coordinate 11,496 of LPNX010602899.1, forward strand.
ATATGACATTTGGTACCCTACTTTAAGTGTACTCAACTTTACAGTAGCAATAACCTTATGTTGTGTCCAACAAAAATCAGATCTATACTTATTTAATGCCAAGATACTCCAAGAGTGAAGTTGTGAACATAATATATGAACTTGGAAAGTCTTCTAGAATGGTCACTTAGGCAACCCTAGGTTTTAGGGTGTTTACCATAATAAAACATAAAATAAAGTTGAGTACACTTAGAGTAGGGTACCATAGGTCATGTGGTTACATAATAATAATAAAAAAAAATTAATAAGGTTAAGTCAGCATACCAAAGGTGGTCAAGGTACCACACACAATAAGGGTGCTAGGACCAAGTATAAGATGAAGGACCATAAGTCAGCCAAAGGGGCCAGAAAAAGATGGTAAGGAAACCCCCATACCCACAATATGTTGCACATGAAAATATCATACTGCTTAGTCAGCCTTCAGAAGAATTTATTGTTGCTTGTCGACCTCCCAGAAAGCTTGATATGGGTCATCTTGACCATTTTTTGCCCTGACTTAGAAGGGATGGCGCTCTTTTGCATTTTCCATAGAGCATTGGCAACGCCTATCCTAGTTGAGCAAAAGCCGCTGATTTCCTTCTTTTTTGGAAAAAACCCTAGATCGACACTCTATCCAATTTAGCTAAAAGCACTGATGGTCAGTTAAAAGAAAAAAAAGTTTCTAGAAGTTTATGTACGGAATCCTTCGTGGAATTAGTTCCTATATTCTTGGGAGAGGTGGAATTCGCCTCCCCCACCTATAGGGATCTCATTCTATCCTTTTTTCAAGTCATCCTATGGGTTCTAGGCCTATAAATGAAGCCTTGATGAGGAGAGTGGGGGAGGCCAGAAAAAGCATCCTTATGCTTCTAGTTTGAAGTCTGAGTCAGAGGAAAAGTAGAGGTAGCTTGTAGCTGGAGAGTTCTTCATAGGAGATTGTAGAAATTATTGTTGACATAGAAGACATCAACATCAAGGCTTTTGGTTGTACTTCTTTCTCATCCATATATTAATACAAAGACATTTCCCTTTCCTATCTTTGATTGTTGTGTTTTTAATTAAATATTATTGGACTCCTTGATCACCAATATGGATATTCAATTATCATGATGCTTTCATATTTTTTGTTTGTCTTGTGATCTATTTTACAGGTATTGTACCATTGCAGGGACTTTCCGGAGATAAGACAAACAGATATGAGGTTGAGGTATAATAGTTTTATGTTAATTGATTTGATTATTCAAGGAAAGTTTATGTTGCTGTGTATTTTTGTTCTGTAGTTGTGTTTTACATTGCAGAGGAACAAGCAGTGTCAGCACTAGTTGAGAATTCCTGATAACAAAACTAGCGACTCCGCTAGGGATAGCATAATCCAGTTAGATATGGGGAAGATCCAGTCAGATCTGGTGCAGATCCAGCTAGATCTACAAATCGCGGTAACCATCTCGTCTATGAAGGTGATCTCTCTTCTTTTCAGTTATTTCAGCTATAAGGTAAGTTATCTATCTTATTGTCTTGGTATTTTCCCTATGTTCTAAGTAATTTTTGCACTCCTTTTAGTCTGCTTAGCCTTTCTGGTTTCTCCTGCAAGCTCTTAGTTTTTCTATGCACTGTTCAATGACGCCTTTCTCTTTGACCGATAGAGTGTCAGCCTATTCCAGGACGCCTTTTATCATTTTGGTAGAAGTGCCGACACTGCCTTCTCTATTGACTGAAAAAGCACCGACGACACCTTTCTGCAGAAGTCTAGGAGTGCCGTAGCACCCTAGAACGCTCTAGTGCAGTTCCTTTCAGTGCGCTAAGGTAGGTCTTCAAAAACCGTCTGTCTGGAAATTTTTGTTAAAAAATTGTAAATTGTCCTTTTTCTCTGAAATTTTTTAAAGTGTGTTTTTGCTTGCTTGATTGCTTGCTGTCTGAATTACAGGCTTTTCGTGAATATGATTCTTTGTTTGAGCTTAGATCCAAAAAAAATTCTTCTTTTTTCATTGTTATAAACGGAAGTGGAAACATAGTTCGGTTTTGGTTTATTGGTCAAGATATCTGGAAAAAATATTATTGTTGAAAAGAGAATCTATAGCCTCTTCCTAGAGGATTAGTTTCCTTTGAAAAGACTACTTTGTGTGCCTCATATTTTCTAGAAAAATACAAAAAGAATATTTTTACTTTCCTCTTGTTTATTCTTGCAAAAGTTTGTTTGCATGTGTGATTCAGAAGGATTAGTCTTTTTAACATTGTAGCAAAAATTAGTTTTGCATGCACATTAGAGGCTTAGTTTTCTTTCCTTCTTTTTCAGAAACTTTGGAATCCTTGTTTGAAAGAATTTTTGTGTTTGCAAAGAATCCTTTTGCATTTATGTTTTGGATCTTGTGTTGCTCTTGAAAACAACTTTCTTATGGTATATTGTTGAAAAGAAAAGAAAAAGGTTTCTTCCTTACCCTAGTTAGTTCTCATTGAAGTCAAAAAGTGCATCTACATCTAGATTAATTTGCATTATTGGAGATAACATTCCACAAAAATTCACCTAATTGTCTAGATAAAATTAACGATAGCTTTAGGTCTAAAAATTGTATAGAAATTTGAGTGATAGGTTAGTGACGTGTTCGGGTGTCGTTAAGCGTAGGAGCTGTCATTATTTGTCTGCACTACAACCTGGGACTTGCGCGGTTCTTCCACGTACCGTTAGTATATCGAACGGCCTTTCACGTACACTTGAAGTATATAGAAAGGTACTTCACGTACTCAATTGTATATCGAAAGGCCCCTTGTGAATGGTTGTGCATTAGACAACACCACTACCAATTTTATCTCCCATGTACCTTGTGTATATCGGGAGACCCTAATAGGATACCTTGACCATATGAGAAAAACCCTTTGGCCGTCTTATGTGGAGAAATACACCGAAAACAACATTCGGGGAGATTACTACGCACGTACCCCTAAGGTAGATTACGAGTTGCACATACTTGACAATCCTAGTGAGAGACCAGCTATTCTGAACCCATCCTATCATTTAAGTCTGCTTGTGACCTTTAGCTCTACATAGGTTTTTCTTGTGTGTTTTTCTCCTTTTCTGACCAAGATTAGGTAACTTTGGCCACCACCATGGCTGAGCAACTTGTGAGATGTCAATATCATAGATTTCAGTGTTTATCTCTTGACTCTCCTCCTACCATGGAAGCACAAGAAGGAATAACCATGGAACAACCAACTTCTGCTAATGTTCCTATAGGAACTGCCTTAGCTAGTGAAACCAGAGAAGATTTCACTGTTTACACAAATCCTTTGGTTCAATTGCCTCCTCCAGCTGATGTTTCTGCACATCCACCTTTGGAAGGCCATGTCGATACTCCTTCCCCACCAAATTATGGCTCAGATTATCCTTTTTGGAGGACTTCTATGGGCCAAGATATTGCTGAACTTGGGGTTATTAGACCTTCACCAGGGAACCCTCATTTGGGAGAAGAGGAACAGAGAAGAATTAATGCATCTCTCGATCGAGCTCATAACTTTTTAGAGAGAGTAGAAAGAATCATACCTCCACCTGTGTCTCATCATGAAACTATGTCGGTTCGTTTAACCAGTAATACAGACCCATGGCTTGATGAGTATCGTTCACTAGCTCAAATTTTAGGTCCTATTGAAGAAGTTCCATTTCAAGGTAATCCAAATCCAAATAACAATCCTACAGTCTCACATCCTGGCCCAGTTACTAGGCCATCCATACCAGTCATGGTTGGGGGGCAATCCACAAATCAAGTTATGTCAACACATTCTAACACTGGGGGGCATCCCCCGGCATGAGTTACGTCATTTGTTAGTGGAATTATTGCTAGTTCAGAACAAGTTGCAACTGTAGCACAAACTGCAGTAGTCATCCCTCCTACTAATACCAATTTTGTTCCCTCCCCATCCAGTTCGGGCCAACACTCAGGGGTGCAACCTGTCAATAACCCAGCTTCTTGGGGATATACTTATCTAGGAACCTAGACACCTACGGTCAATATAGTTTACCAACAACCCCCGCTGGAAGCAATTTATCCTAGAATGCCCTACCATGGGAATGCTTTTGTACCTTGGGGACAACCAAATTGGTCAAATGTCTCGTCATATGGAGGAGCTTTTGTTAATACTGCTGGAGGATACGGTGGCCCCCCCCATGGAGGACCACCTGGAGGACCCAGAGGACTAGGAGGTGGAGGACCACCACCACCACCCCCTAAAGGACCACCACTACCACCACCACCATCGCCTTCTGAAGGACGCCCTCCCTCGGGTGACCCACCTCCCCATGGAAATTCTGGAAATCAACAACATTTTCAACAAACTTCGGGGGCATCATCCATACCCATCTATCAATCTGCATACGGTCCTACTGGTCAGCAAATGCCTTATCAGTACTACCAGTATCCACAACCAAATAAAAAACTACCATTTCTGGCTACTTTAGATCTTCTAGACTTGTCCAGATTGATAAATGACCTAATCCATCATGACCCCTCTTGGCCTGCCATTCCTGTAAAGCTGCCTTCCGATATACCTAAGTTCGATTGTAAACCCGATGAAGATCCAAAAAACCATGTGATGACATTTCACTTATGGTGTTCATCCAATTCTTTGATGGACGATTCAATCCATTTATGCCTTTTTCAAAGAACCCTCGCTAGTATTTCCGCAAAACGGTACATTTAGTTACCAAAACACTCTTTTTGGGATTTTAATGCCTTGGAAATGGCCTTTTTGACATACTTTCAACTACCAATCTGATATGAAACAAGTACAGACCTATTGACCTCGCTTCGCCAAACCACATCGACTCATATCTCCGATTGAATTCATGAATGGAGAAGAAGACGAAGGTTAATTACGTCCCCTATTCCTGATCATTTGCTTGTCTATTGGCTTACAAAGTATTTATTACAACCTATTTGCAGAGATGTTTCCATGGGAGGCGCTGTTACTGAGGAGAAAGATATTAGACACGCTCAATACCTAGACTTGGGTTTACTCTGAGTCAGGTACTTTGTATGACCTGATTCCACATGCTCCTCAACCTACAACAGATCCATCTAGACCCGCATCTAAACCACCTACTGATGGCATACTTGGTTCAGTTCAAACAAAAATGATGACTAAATATTCTAAGAAACAAACCGCCGCCCCATCCAATAAACAAGCACCACCTGCCAAAACTACATCCTCTCCTGTTGCTTCCGCTGAAGTAAATGAGGTCCAATCAATTGAATCTTCAGGTGGAAAGAAAAAACGGAAAAATAAATCTAAAAAACTTGATAACCAACAGGAAGGAAATAAAACATAGAATCCATATCATGATTCAAAAGTAATTAGAAAGGTGAAGTATCCTTGCTTAATCTGCAGAGGTGACCATTTTACAAAAGAATGTCCTCATCGTGAGGAAGTTAGTAAATTTTTGAAGACTTCACCCACCCCAGGAGTCTTGAAAGACCCTTTCCATTCCCAACACCAGTTAATCGATCATAAGTCCTTAAACGAAACTTCTTCCTCCACTGATGAAGTTTGCATGATGTCTAGTGAAATGGTTCATTTAAATACAAGAGCACACAGTTATGACCCTCCTCCTAAAAAGAAACCTGATGATATTCCATCTGAAAAACCCTCAACTTCCAAAACTCCTCCTAATAATGGTCTTCATATCAAAAAACCTATACTAGAAGCAATTTTCCGTCCACCAAAGGGTACGCTACGTAAGTCCATAATTAACTCTAATGCTCATGCCGCCCAACATTATAATACTGTTGAATATTTGGCTCAGGCACCATGCACTATGCCGGCTTTAGAGGTACTTCAAACCTAGGCAACTCAATGGAAAAATTTGCTTACTACCCTAGGAGCTATGGATCCCAAGAATAGTAATATCATCACTTTCAAACTGGATGATTTCAAGACGAGACTCTCACATCAGTTAGCTTTTCAGATTGCTACCAAGATTGCTGGAAAGACTATCCATCGTACCATTTTAGACAAGGGGGCCTCTACATCAGTTATGTCTTTATCTTGTTGGAGAGGCATTGGTTCTTCGGAAATCAACCGTTCACCTACCACTCTTAAGGATTTTGATGGTTGCGACTTTCAACCCTATGGATTACTACCTACCATCCATGTTGAACTGGGGGGAAATTCATTCTCCATTCATATTGAAGCCATCGATGCTCCTTTGGATTACAACTTACTCCTAGGTTGTAACTGGTTTTATGCTATGCAAGCCGTAGCCTCGACCATTTTTCAGATCGTACAATTCCCATTCCAAGGAAATATTGTTACTATTGATCAGTTAGATTTCATCACACCTAGTTCCATTACAAATGATGCAAATAGCGTGTCGCTCCTGAATACTCCACAGTATAAGGACATTGGAGTAGGTCTTATTAAATATTCTTCACTAATGGGAGTCTTTCCCTCATCTGATCCTCCTCCCGCTTTGCAAATTGCATCCATTAACATGATTTCTACCTCTCATATAGACAAAGGAAAATCAATTGCTAATGAATCAACATCCTTTTCCCCTTTCGAGGAAATTTACAATACCATCCAAGCTACCAGTGATTCCCCCACCAAAGACCATTTGTTGGTGGTCTCAGACCGCTATCACATGCCATACTGGCTAGAAAACCCCTCCCTATCTCTATATTATCTTTCACACACACTTCCTACAGACGAATCTATTATGGAAGTTATGTCATTAGACAAGATGCCTTGGGAAGATTATCACCTTCCATATGGTCAAAGACCACTTCACCTCCACGGTTTCATCTGATATAGTCCTCAACCCTCAGTCTCTGATCCTTAGTCGTAGTGTCAATTCTGAAGGAATCTTATGCAACATTACCAATACTATACCCATCGACATATCAGTAAAACCAAGTGTTTCTAAGAACATTTTCATAGGACAGAACTCTTCCCATGAAGAGATCTAAACATACATGGCTCTTTTCAAAGAATTTCGAGATGTCTTCGCATGGACGTATGAAGAAATTCCAGGGATTGATCCCTCTATCGTTGTCCATAAAATAAAACTTACCCTCATGCCAAGCCCGCCCACCAGAAACTACGACAAGTTCATCCACGGAAAGCAACCGCTACTAAAGAAGAAGTTGAAAAACTTCCGAAGGCTGGTTTCATTTACCCCGTACCACTAACTAAATGGGTGTCCAACATAGTCCCCATGAACAAAAAATAATGTACTATTAGGGTTTGTATCAATTTTAGGGATTTGAACTGAGCTTGTCCAAAAGACAACTTTCCCACTCCCTATATCGATCAAATAATCGATAACTGTGCCAAAAGCGTTATTTTTTCCTTCATGGATGGATTTTTTGGCTATGATAAGATTGAGATTCTCCCATCAGACCAACACAAGATGACATTCATTTTCCCTTGGGGGAATTTTGCTTATCGTAAACTGCCTTTTGGTTTAAAAAATGCTAGTGCGACATTCCAACGTGCCATGTCATATGCTTTTCATGACATTAAACATGTTGTGGAACCCTATCTAGACGACCTGCCTACTCATTCTAAGCAGCGGGAGATTCATGTCAATCATTTGAGATCTATGTTTCTTCGATGTCGTCATTTTAATATTCATTTAAATCCCCATAAATGTGTTTTTGTGTAGAAGTTAGTTGACTTCTTGGTTTTATTGTTTCTAAATATGGCATCCGTATTGATCCTTTGAAAATTGAAGCTATTTTGTCCTTACCTACTCCCACAAATGTTACTGAACTCCAAAGTTTGCAAGGGAAGGAAAAATTTCTACGTCGTTTCATTTGCAATTATGCAGAAAGGACACATGGTTTCATGAGGTTTCTCAAGAAAGATACCCCTTTTGTCTGGAATGATTTCACGCAACATGCGTTCGATAATATTAAACATGCACTTACCCATGCACTAGTGTTGCAACCACCAAATTATGCTAAGGATTATTCCTTGTATGTGGCTGCATCCTTGTCTACCATAGGCATGGTCATTGTTCAAATAGATGAACACGACCAAGAACATGTGATTTATTACACTAGTAAGAGTCTTCTCGACTCTGAAACTCGATACTCACATGTGGAGAAACTTGCTCTGGCCATAGTCATCGCGGTCCAGAAGTTCCGTCATTATATTTTTCTCCGCACCACCACTTTTTACTCAGATTCCAACCCCATGTACTATGTTCTTACATGTCAAGTGCATGGGAGAAAATACTCATGTTGGATCGTAATTCTTCAAGATTTTGAGGTAGAACTCACCAAAAGTACTTCCAAGAAGTCCCTCATTTTTGTAGAGCTTATATGTGACCTTCCCCATACTACTGAGACTATAGAGCCCTTTGACTCATTGCTCGATGAATCATTGTTTCTCATTAGCGTGACTGATCCTCATTAGCACAGCTGATCCATGGTACGGAGATATCATTTTGTATCTCCAAACCTTATGATACCAACCTTCTGCCTCTAGAGATGAATGTCGTCACATTGGCCACCAGGAAAAAATATATCTCATTCTGAATGATACCCTATATCGCCGTGGTGTTAAATCTATATTACGACATTGCCTTACACATGAAGAGGCTGAGATCATCCTGAATGATTGCCATGCGGGAGCTTGTGGCAGGCATCTCTCTGGGTTGGCTACTACCCAAAAAATCTTGGGTGCCGGGTATTTCTGGCCTTCTATTTTCAAAGATTGTATTGAAACAGTCAAGAAATGCCCAGCATGTCAAATTTTTACTTCCAAGAAATCCACACATCCAGCTCCACTTCATCCCATTGTAGCATTTGGCCCCTTTCCCAAATGGGGCATAGACTTCGTGCGCTGTCGACCTACCTCAGCCGAGGTGCATGGGTACATTATTGTGGCTGTGGACTATTTTACAAAATGGGTTGAGGCAATGGCCACATATGCTGATGATGGTAAAACTGTTGCATTATTATTATTTAACCATATCATTGCGAGATTCGGGATTCCTAAGGCCATTGTGACTGACCATGGGTCACATTTTCAAAACAAAATGATGGCAGAGCTTAGTGCAAAATTAGGGTTTCATCATGATAACTCTACACCATACTATCTTCAGGCCAATGGCCAGGTTGAGGCTATAAACAAAGTATTAAAAACAATGCTTCAATGGATGGTAGGGCAAGCCAATTCAAACTAGCATTTACAAATTTTTCTGCACTTTGCTCCTATAGGACTACCGTCAAAAATTCCACTGGTTTTACGCCTTTCCAATTAGTATACGGACTGGAAGCTACCCTCCCGATAGAATGTGAAATCCCTTTTTTAAAACTGGTTGTGGAACTATTAACCAACACTACCATAGATGAAGAAAGACTCCTGTACCTAAATAAACTTGATAAAACCAGACGTGATGCTGCCTTAGCTAACGAGGCGCATAAATGAAGAATGAAATTCCAATATGACAAGAGTGTTCAACCCCATTCCCTCAATGAAGGAGATCTGGCCTTGACCTACGACCAGAAGCATGACAAGTTGGGGGCAGGTAAATTCGAGTCTATGTGGAATGGGCCCTATATTGTCAATCGTGTTTTAGAAAAGGGGGCATATGAATTGGTTGATTACGATGGGATACCTTTGGGAGACCCTCGAAATGGGCTATACCTTAAAAGGAACTATGCCTAGGTCATCTAGCATAGGATATTTGTACATATTGTTTATAGTTTGGTGTGTGTCTCAAGATTTGAGAGGTGTGTCTTTTGTGTGATTTGAAATGTGTTTTTCATAAAACCCTACTTATGCATGTCTTTTGTCTGATGGACATATGACTTCCTACATTGGTTTTACTGATGGTGCTCATCGATATACAATTAATATTGCATCAACAGCCTGGGTACTATACTCTCCTACAAGTGAGCTGGTGAGTTCAGGGGGTGTTATTTTAGGTCCCTCCACCAATAATCTGGCGGAATACCAACCCATAGTTGGATTATTGACAGAGGCCCTGGCTTTTGATGTAAGAGAAATTAGGGTTTATCTAGATTCTAAATTGGTTGTCCAACAACTTAATCGAGTCTACACCATTCGAAATCCCATGCTCCTTCGTACTTTCCAAAGAGTTAGGTTGTTAGAGAGGTAATTTGAGCAAGTTACATATCATCACATTCCAATACATTTAAATGTCGTGGCCGCATTCCCTAGCTAACTATGCCTTAGATTGGCATATTGCTCATACTTAAAAATCCATTGGAAACATAAAAACACATGTACAATTCATAAGTAGATAAATCAGTCCACACATCACATTTTCTGCACACAACTGTAAATATGAAAAGTTTGATATATATATATATATATATATATATATATNCCATAAAAAGTTCAGAATACATGTACATAGGGAAAAATATGAAGCTTCGAAGCTTTCAGTAATACATATACAAAAAGTGATAGTCAAGGAAGACTAATATTCCTGGTGCTCATGGTAGCACGCAATGGCTTGTGCCACTCTGCGAAGTAGTCTGGAGAATAGTTTGGAGACACATGTGGTATGGCACCGATAACACCTGGGAACCTCATCAGTGGTCATGTCGGGGATACCCATAGTCAGTTGCTGCAGGTTCTCCTCAAGATATCCAAGCTCTTCCTCAGCTTCAGAGTGGTATGCCATCATATCTCGGGTACTTTCTCGCCTAGCAATAGGCGACATCCCAACTGGGAGGACATACTCGATGTCTACATGAAAATCATTTTTATCTCAGTACTACAGAAAACATAAAAATGAAATAAACATAAAATTTCGAAAAACATAAGTGGATAATGTATTCTTACCTCGTTTATCCCACACTTCCCCCTCAGGTAAGACTAGCTCTGGGTAATTTCAGAAATCTACCCCCTCATAGGCACAGTCTTCGACCATAAGTAGCTAGTTCCTCAACCAGCGAAAGATCCGGAACTATAAGTGAATTTAGGTCCTCCACCTCTGAGTAAAGGCATAACTGTCACCCATGCAAGCATCCTTGGATCCTCAGGATCCAGTTTGGTAATAGTCACATGGGGCCTCATGTGAGGTACCCGCTGTAAGATGAAAGACACCAACATTGCTCCATAACCAAACTACTTCAGTATCCCTCTTTTGCATTTGTTTAGTTGACTCTTCAGACATGCCAACATGCCTTCACACTAGTTGAAGACAGTGGACTCCATGCATTTCAAAGAATAAAGCATGTGAGATCTGCTGGTAAGGTGGGCAGCCCTAGTACCTGCCACCTTGCCAATGGTATATACCACTGTCCTCAGGAAGAGATCCACTAGATACTTGATCTTTAGCTTGCTCGATTGGGACTTGGTAACCAATGAGCAATGCTGATTGATGATATCATCAAAGGAGCCTTCTCCCCCTCATGCTCTAGATAGAACCACGAGGTTCCCCCTCATAGATAAGCTGGTCAGGAAATAAATATCCTCGATCTCTATAGGCAGGATGTGGACTCCTACCACAAAATTCTCTTGGTCAGGATCCCACATGTTTATGATGTACTCCAATAGCTAGACATGTGCTTTCATTCCTGGGATCTGGAAATACTTAATAAGCCTATAGTTCTATACAACCTCAATGGTGGCTGGATCATTCACCGCTTGGGCATCTGGGACTTCATGCTCCCTTTCTTTCCAAATTACCATGGTATACCTGCAACATACCAATTTTGAAACCAGAAATTGTATCATGGCAAAAAAGAAAGAAAAATAAATGACATTACAAAATTGCAAAACAAGGTTAGAAACATGAAAATTATCTTTTGGGGTTGATTAGGGTTTTATTTTTTTCTTTTTCATTTCTTGCGGTGCTGCTAGCTTTCTTTCACAAAGCACCACAACGCTCTTACCCTTAGCATGTAGAGCATCGGGCGCATGTCTACTATGGACAGAGCGTCATCGACGCTCCTGTCCCAGCAAGACAGAGCATCGTCAGGGACGCATACCGACAGCCAAAAACCCTGAAAAATGAAAATTTCTTGCTCTCTGATGTAGCTTAAAACCTCTATGGGGATGAGAAACACTTTATTCTACCTTTGCAAAAGAAAATAAACCCTATGTTTTGTCTTTTAAATCATTTAAAACATTTTGGGAACTTTGAATTAAATGATGTAAAAGAAGAAAATGAAATCTATCGAACATGAAGAGAGGAAGAGACCAAGTCTTTACCTCTTCTATAGATTATGAAGCGACAAGGAAGTGGAATGCGCTTGCCAAATTGATGGAGGAACTCTTGCTACCAAAGCTATCTTCCAAAACTCACCCAATGTTAAAACAACAAGTGGTAAGAATAAATTACCTACCCTTCTATTTATAGAATGTTTGCAATTTTCAAAAATGTATTGTAATTTATTCTATTTTGAAATCCAAATTATTTTGGCAAAAGTGGGTTTTTATTTTTACTTTCTATAGTTTTGGAAAATGACTCTTGATAGTGTTTTTGAGTTTTTTCAAGTGAATATTAAGGGGTCATGGTTACATTTTGGGCTATTTTTGTCTTTTTCAAGCTTAGAGCAAAACAAAAAAGTACTGAGCGTCATTTACACTTTTACATGCTCATTAAAAATCCAGTAGAAAGGTGTTGACTATACTTTTTCGGTTTTTTAGACTCATAAAAAATGGATTAGGAAAAAGGAACCTAGTTTGGGATTTATATTTAAACTTTTTCAGTCTCCAGAAAACACAAATAGATTGCCAAGTGAACTTGTTACGTTCACGCTTGTAAAAGAATCAGAACGGTCGACTAGTCGGGGGTAGGTTATCTCTTTTTCGGACCGACTGGCCTTATATACGAAAAAGGACCCTTTTTGGAGTCTTCTTAGTCATTTCAGACTCTCTAAACATGAAATGAAAAATGAGTTTGCTTCCATTGGACTCATAAAACAAACGATGAAAGACCCTATTTTGGGAAACAAACCCCTCCTTTCTCAGGTTCGTGAAAAAATATGAGAATGGACTCATTGCTTGATGAGATTTAACGAGTATTTGTTACCCTCTTTGGACTCGTAAAAACAAAAAGAGGCACTCACCTTTCGAGGTGGGGAAATTAAAGGAAAGGGGAATGGTTTTCATTTCTTTATATGGCAGTACTCTACAGTCTGCCTTTGAACATGGCACCTGTTTGCATTTGCATATCCAAATAGTTGGGTTTTCAGCTTGTCTCTGAGTCAATCCACTTTTGTGAGTCACCCGATTCCTTTGAGTCCATTCAAAGAATTCTTTGTCATATTCCTTGCATTACGTCTGGTTTTGTTCTCGTCAAGTCAATGCTGCCAAGTCATGTGTCGTGCCGTCAAATTGTTCAAAGGTTATCTCTCCCAGAAACATAATTCACCAGTAACTTCACTTGTCCTTAAAATTAAGTCATGTATGATTCAGTTCTATCATTCCAAATAAAATTTTGTTCCTAGTTTTGAGTCACTGATGTGGCAATCATCATGGCCCTCCTATGACAAGTCTATTCCTATCGACTTCAAATCATTATCTAGGAATTAGACCTAGAAACCTAGACAATACCTTGGGCCTACATGTCTCAATGGCAGGTTACCTCGTTTTCCACATGAGTTTACATCATTTGCTCTTGATTGAAATATCTCATCGAATGTTTGACTTCAAGTCCTTTATTCACATTTGATGGTATGTAGTGAGATACCTTGGGGATCATTGACATCAATGATGATCACCCTCGCACTTGTTAATAGTTTACATCATTGACTGGTAATCAAGTGGTTTCTATCATGTTTTACATCAAGACATTGTAATCACATGGTTAGATTCATATCGTTTGGAGACCGGGATGAAGATCGTGAGTGGTTAGGCTTTATCATCATCATTTCCTATGCTTTGGTTGCGTTTGGAGATCATTTAGAATCATGACACGGATCCACATTGTATGTTTGGTGGCTGTGTTTTATATATGAATTTGAGAGGCATAGATCTATCTTGTATATCTCGTAGCTATGTTCTACCTCTTATAGAAGTCATTCATGGATTTACAGTGTATTATTGGTAGGCATGACATAGTCCTTGTCATAGATCTGTAGTGTATTGGTCCAAAGCTATGATTGAGTTGGATAAATTTATTTACTGGTCCTCTATAAGTCTATCTCTCTTTGCCTTTATATCAGATGGAAAACTTGCAAAGTATTTCACCTATCACTTCCTTCTAGCTTCATACTTTGGGGGGCATTCTGTTGCACATGAAAATCTCACACTACTTAGTTAGCATTCAAAAGAATTTCTTGTTGCCTGTTAACCTCCCAGAAAGCTTGATCTGGGTCATCTTGACCATTTTTTCCATGACCTAGAAGGAATGGCGCTCTTTTGTATTTTCCACAGAGTGTCGGCAACGCCAGTCCTAGTTGAGCAAAAGGCATTTATTTCCCTTTTTTTTGGAAAAAACCTTAGACTGGAACTCTATCCAGTTTAGCTAAAAGCGCCGATGGTCAGCTAAAAGAAATAAAAGGAGTTTCTAGAAGTTTTCGAATAGAATCCTTCTTGGAATTAATTCCTATATGCTTGGGAGAGGTGGCATTCGCCTTCCCCACCTATAGGGATCTCATTCTATCCTTTTGTCAATTCATCCTATGGGTTCTAGGCCTATAAATGAAGCCTTCATGAGGAGAGTGGGGGAGGCCAGAAAAAGCATCCTTATGCTACTAGTTTGAAGTCCGAGTCAGAGGCAAAGTAGAGGTAGCTTGTAGCTGGAGAGGTCTTCATAGGAGATTGTAGACATTCTTGTTGAGACAGAAGCCATCAACATCAAGGCTTTTGGTTATACTTCTTTCTCATCCATATATTAATACAAAGATATTTCCCTTTCCTATATTTGATTGTTGTGTTTTTAATTAAATATTATTGGACTCCTTGATCACCAATATGGATATTCAATTATCATGATGCTCTCATATTTTTTGTATGTCTTGTGATCTATTTTACAGGTATTAGACCATTGCAGGGAATTTCTGGAGAGAAGACAAATAGATCCGAGGTTGAGGTATAATAGTTTTATGTTAATTGATTTGATTATTCAAGGAAAGGTTATGTTGCCGTGTTTTTTTGTTCTACAGTTGTGTTTTACATTACAGAGGAACAAGCAGTGTCAGTACTGGTTGAGAATTCCTGATAACAAAAGACCAAGGTGTACCGTAAAGGTGGAGAAACAACCTCTTTTACCCATAGGACCAACAATACCAATGAATTTAATATTTTCTCTCTCTCAAGCTATATTGTCACATATATTTTTATCGTAACTATATAAGCAAAAGTAAATAACAAAGCTAGATCTAGAAAAATACTACTGTAATAAATTCAAACCTAACTTTCATCTCTTTCAACTTTAACATTGCACTGGTCACTGCGTTAAAGTTTGTCCTGGAGACGAGTTATCAATTCCAATGTACAGAACATAAATTGTAACAAAATTACAATTAAACAACCAAGTCAAGCAAACTACTCACAAAAAGAAAATAAAAAATAAAGATCCAAAAATCAAAGGTAAAATAAAGAGAATGAACACATAAAGAGAGTAGTAATGCAACAATACTACCAAAGGAGGACACCACTATCTAATCAAGAACCACCAACCCCAATCAAAATCCAAAACCCATACACATACCATCAAATAAAATGCTAAGGGCCCATCAACATCCCATCATTGACATACCACATCCCAACAAAATCCACCATTCCATAGTAAACTTGAACGGAAAAAAGGTGCAAACATTACATAGTCCAAATCCATCAACCTTGAACCCCAAATAACTATGAGTTTTGTGTTATTGCAGACTGTGTTGTGAAGGTAAAAGATGCCAAACCAATGAACTTCCAGTGATAACCTAACCTAGAAATTTATACCCGCATATATTCATCTTTTGTTTGTTAATGTGCAGGTCCTAGAGGGTGACGCAGAGGGGAATGTACAACATGCTGCAAAAAGGGAGGGCTTCCACTGTAAGGGAATCCATTAAGGGTGAAAGGGGAGGCTTCCACTGTAAGGGCATCCTCAATACTAGACGAAGTGGCAACACACATGCACACGATCACACACACTCATACACACACCCCATATTTTAACCCTTGACAAATAAAAACCCAAGTTTATCGATTTACATCGTTTCAAAACTATTTGGACAATAGGAAAAAATGTATTACAACCATTTATAAATTGGATGGTGATGATTTTCCAAAAAACCAGGGCTTTCACCATAGATTAAAAGAAACTAGTGCTTTCACCGTAAATTCAAACAAATTAGGGATTTCATTGTAAATTCAAACACATTAGGGCTTTAAAACAAATTAGGGATCCCAATGCTTACCTATTTATCCATGAGAAACCTGAACCGTGAACATTTAGATCCAATCCTTGAGCTCCAACCGTGAAATATGAACCGTGAGCTCCAACCAGTGAGCTGCAATCGTGAAATGTGAACTGTGAGCTCCAACAACTGAGCTGCAAACGTGAAATGTGAACCTTGAGATGAAAACAATGAGTTGCAACCATGAAATGTGAAATGTGAACCATGAGCTCCAACTGTGAAATGTGAACTACAAAATCCAAGCAGTTAGTTGCAACTACAATTGTGAAATCTGAATTGTGAGCTCCAACCAATTACCTGCAAACATGAAATGTGAATAGTGAAATGGTAAACATCGGTATTCAAACTGTACTAGTAAATACATTATATACTGCCTAATATATATATATATATATATAATCCTAATGCTAATATACTGACACAATATGATACAAAACTTTATATATTTAATATATTTTTTATAATAATTTTTAGAGAATTATAAATGTAAACACATAAGTAAAAATAATGATGACTATAATGATGATATTATGATGACGATGATGATGTTGTTGCTGCAACCTGATGATGATGATGATGATGATGATGATGATGATGATGATGGTGATGATGATGATTATGACAATGAGGATGATGATGACGACAACGATGATGATGATGATGATTGTAATGATGATGATGATGATGATGATAATGGTGACGATGATGATGACGATAAAGACAATGAGGTGATGATGACAATGACTATGAGGACTATGAGGACAAGGACGATGATGTTGATGATGACAATGATGATGATGATGAAAATGACAATGTCGATGAGGATAATGATGACAATGATGATGGTAACGATGAGTATATTGATGACAATTATGAAAAGGACAATGATAGGGATGATGATGATGATAACAAAGATGATGACGAGGATGATGACAATGATGATGATGATGATAATGACAATGATGAACACAACGATGGGGATGATGATGATGATGATGACAATGAGGATGAGGATATTCATGATGATGATGATGATGACGACAATGATAACGATAATGATGATTATAATAAAGACGAGAATGATAATGGTGATGATGATCATGATGACGATAATGACAATGAGGATGAGGATGACGATGCTGATATTGTTGTTTTTGTTGATGTTGTTGATGATGATGAGGAGAATGAGGATCATGATGACATGAGGATGGTGACGATGAGGATTATGACCATGATGGAGACAACAACATTGGGAATGATGATGGCGACGGCGAGGATGATGATGAGGATGATGAGGATGATGATGGAGTGTTGGAGGTCTTTATGTAGCTTGGCAACATCCTCACACTGAGGTGGGTTGCTTTCAAATAGCTTATGTTGTCTAAGTAGGTTGGAATTATAATATTTTTTTAATTTGTTATTTTGATTTAGCATTTTGCATATAGTAGTAAAATTAAGTTAGATTAGAGAAATTAAGTTATATTATACATTAGTGTAAAAAATAGATTGATTAAATAATAAAATATATATTATATTTTTTTTTTATTTTTTAATATTTACTCAATGTTAATATCAACTAGAGACATGTATGAGATGAAAGCTAACTTCCCTTTAATAGAGTATAAAAAGGTGAATAACCTAGGTAGTGTTTATGTATTTTGTAGGAATGGCTACTAAGAGTAGATGTAGATGTTTAGGATGGTGACACTGGCGATGATAATGATGATGATGATGATGATGATGATGATGATGATAATGATGATGAATGACACGGATAATGACGATGAATGATATGGATAATGATGATGATGGTGATGATGATGATGGTGATGACGATGACGACGACGATGATGATAGTGATGATGATGATGGTGATGGTGATGGTGATGGTGATGATAGTGATGGTGATGATGATGATGATGACGATGCTAATGATGACGATGATGATGAGGAGCAGGATGAGGATGAGGATGACGATAACAACAAGAGAATTACATTACCAATCTTATATTTGTTTAGAGAATAATTTAATATTCTATACCAAATAGGGCTAACCACATGAAGGTGGAAGCTCATCTGACCCCTGCCCCCTCACGTCACTCTTTAAGAAAAGATAATTCTTTCCAAGGTGGAAGGTGTGTTCTCTTATAATTTCTTGTGTATTGTGACTTATAATAAGTGACGTAGATATGTTAGTATGTCATTCCAACTTTTGTTGGGAATACAAACGGGTAAAAGAAGGTGGGTACTGACCATTAGAATCAATGATTCCATTTTGAGGGAATAGTTTTGGTAAGGTTATTGATTCTTGTTGGGCCATTTGATTAGGAAATTGGGCCGTTAATTGTTATATTTACGAAATAATGGGACATAGATCATTGCAATTATGTTATACATAAAAATCACAGGGATGGCTACATTTACACCCTTGTTTTCATTATGTTTGGCCCTGATTGGAATCACTATCCACCCAACAATGCTTTTGTTTCCCCCTTTCTGCTAGTCCCCAATTATTCTATTTTTCTTCTTATTCTTATTGTTTATGTATTGATTACTTGTTTGGGTTTGCTAGACAAAATTTCTAACCAAGATGGTTAAAAGGAGGAATCAAGTTAAGTTTTGATGAAAGTTTGGAGGTCATATTGAGTTAACCTTGGTTTGGAGTAGAAAAAAAATATAGCAAGTATAAGGTGTGGTAATGTGTCAGCAATTGAAACTGTAACAATAGAGAACAACTACTAGTCTACTACTAGGCTCAAAATGAGCTCAAAACTTTGTGCCTACCACCTTGCTACTAATGTCCAATTGTTTTTTGTCAAAATGAAATTCAAATGGCTGGTTTGATGAGTCTTCCTATACAAGACTTCATTTCTTGAACGAATATCATGGACTCATGGAAAATATAAACAACACTCATTGCCATGCAATTACAAATAATGGCATGCAACTAGGATCACAAACTATGTAGAGATCGATTTATGCATTGATAAAGAGAGGTGTCATTAGGCACACGATATGGAGAAAAAATAAGTTAGAAAAAACATTTGGACCAAAGCACCACAATGGTTATTAATAAAATAAAAAATAAAAATAAAAAATTTCGCTCATGAATAGTCTTCAATTTATGGGTGGCATGATCATGATGTAATCTCCGTCCATCCTTACAAACATTTTTGTTTTACCACAACATTTTTCATTGGTGCTCACCACCAAAATACATATAAAAATTACCTGTTTTTACATCCTCTTCTCTTTAAATCCTCATCTCACATTCAAAACTAAGGATTATTATGCACACACATTCTCACCTTATAATATCAATAGGGTCAAGGTGAAGAGACAACCACAAAATATCAAATGTGGCAAGATGCAAAGAGTAAGAGACAACTATAAGTAAGTCTTATGTTAAATTTACCATATAAGTCTTTGACACTATCAACTGAGATTTGACATGTTGGATTGTTGTGATATTATTATCACTCCTTAACAATGTGATTGCAAGGATCTCTTTTGAAGGTGAAGGAGGGAAATGGCTTTCCTTACGGAAAATGGTTTTGACATAGAGGTAGAAACATTAATTTTTTTCATTAAATAACTTAAATTTCATACCAAATACTGTTGAGTCTCCAAATTGTGGATTGGTACAAAACAAAACAAATTTTAGAGCCCCAAGCTCTTAGTTACTCACACCTAGAAATTTCTCAAATTCATCCATTAACAAACTTCTTTTGGTATATTGGTTCAATTTAAAAGGAAAATTATGGAGACTCAGACATGTAGTGAGTTGTAAGGTTCTAGTTGAATTAGGATTGATTCCATTGCTCCTCCATCCCATACTTGTATGTTGCCACGAAAAGTGTTGAAAATAAAATTTGGATGCCCCAACCCCTGTGATGCTAGTGTTGCTAACTTTCTTGGTATGTAGAATTATTGTTTAATGTTTTCTGAGCTGTGTATTATTTTTTCTTAGGCACATAATGCGCATGATTATTACGTCTCTTAGGATTGGGTGGTTTCCCTATCTTCAGTTTGAATTAAATTTTTGGTTGGTTTTATATGTATTTTTTGGTTATTCTAAGTTTATTATAGCCTTGTTTTACTTAGCGGTTTCCTTTTGTACATAGTTTATAGTGAGTAATTATCTCATGGTTCTAGTTTTTTTTAAGACTATCTCTAGTTACAACGTCTTGCACTATGCATAAGATCACACAGATGCCATAATATGGTTATTGCATAGTTTAATTAGTTTGAACTGTAAAATTAATGTTACATATATGTCAAATTAATTTGTTTAAATTAGGTTTTCTTGAAAAATTTCATTTTTTCATATAGATATTAGGGGGTGCTCAATTATTTATAATTATAAAAATTTGGAAGGGAAATATTTTTTTTTATAGTTTTATGGAGGAAAGGGTTTAGTTGTTTATAATTATAAAAAATTAGAAAGGAAATATTTGTTTTCTGTAGTTTTAGGGGAAAGGGTTTAGTTAATTTATACCTGTTAGTTGAAGTACAAGTAATTTTTTCCCTTCTCCAAGAACAAATTCCCTCCCAATTGAAATTATGACCCACCCTTCAAATTCGATCACTGCTTCCACGTAAAGAGTGTTTTTACTAGCCAACGGGTGATGACATCAGGAAAAATGTAAGTTGGGTTAAATACGCATAGTTTCATGATCATTGCATAATATTCTCAATTAAGCAAGAAAATGAGTGGAGATGAATAAAGGAAATGGTGGATCTGGGCGACTGCATTGGATATATCCACTCAGGACAACGAAGAATGAACTGTACAACATGGAAAGGATAAATCAAATCATGTCCCAGAATGGGAAGTTTCTATTTAGAGGCAAGTAGGATGGAAGAAAAAGATGCAATTGCAAAACCTGTTGGTTTATATTCTTAGCAATATTTGTATAGTAGAGGAATGTTGGTGATTTGGAAAATGGATGTCATCCAATGAAGTAACACATAGGATAGTATGGGAGAAAGAAGACGAACGAGGAAGCGGGCGCTGGGGCCTGAGGAGAAAAATAGTCGAGCGACCCGGGATTAGTCAAAAGCCCTTTGGGAAGCTCAAATGTTTGAGCTTGGGATTCCTAGTGGCATCCAACATAGCATCAATGAGGAGGAGAAAAAATTATGTGCAGAATTGGATAGGAACACCCTGTATGAGGATTGCCACAAAGCTGAACAATGGATCTTGGACCAGGAAACAATGTGGGTAGAATCAACCTCTATGAGAAAACCATGCCGATGTTCTGTGTATTGAAAAACCTTATGGGTTGCACGATGCCGGAGAAGCAGAATACATGAGAGGACAGAAGAAACTTGGGAAATGGCCGGCAAAGATGAAGGATGAGTTGAATATGATGAACCAATATATGGATGCTATCCTGCAGGGTCTGGAGACCCCTCTAGCTTCCCGCCCCTCAATGACCCAATAAAATCCTGTAGGTAGCAATCTCCATGGACACATACCTGACGACCCTTATATTCTGTTGTAAAGGCTTCGTGTGTTGGATCTAGATGCCCAAGGGCTATATGTTGATGTAATGCGAATCATAGGTCTGATTAGTAATAAGTCTCATAATTTTTTTGAATTTTACTATATGGTTGGTTAATAATGGAGTAATGTCAGCACCAAGTTTTTTGAAGTTTACTATATGGTCGGATCAGAATGGAGTAGTGTCTGTACCAAGTTTTGTGTGAAGTATGTCATGTTGCAAGTTTGTCCTAAATCAGTCTGCCAAGGTACTTTGATTCTAGTAAGTCAGGAAACGATGCTATCAACAGGAAGTAGCATGTGCATTAGGGCGCAATCTTCTCTTTTCTATGTGAATAATATCTCTTACTTACAAAAAAAATGGGCATCTTCTTAGTTACACACAATTGTCATTAGTTATTTACCCAATTTTTTTTGTCAGTAAGAAGAAATTTTTTTATTACCAGTAAATATGAAACACTATTACTCTTAAAAAATGGGCATCTTATTAGTTACACACAATTGTCACTATGTTATTTACCCAATTTATTTTTGTCATAATAAAATATCTTACTTAAAAAAAATGGCATCTTATTAGTTACACACAATTGTCACTATGTTATATACCCAATTTTTTTTTTAGTAAGAAGGAGGTTTTCTATTACCAATAAATATGAAACACTATTACATATCCACAGTATAGGTGAGTCTACTCAAAATGTGGATTTAGACTATAAACATATGCCCCAAAAGAGGATATACAAAGCATGATCCAAATAGAAAATCTAACCATGGTTTCGGCTACCCATCCTTTGTATAATGGTGGCCTAATAAACTGTAAAATATAAAGAAAGAAAGAAAGGATGATAAGTGACAACACATGAGGTTAGAGCAAAGGGAGAGAGGAGGATTGATAATCTCTCATAATAGACTAGGGTTCTTCATCATTGGATTTGTTGGTTGCTCCTTATTTGGTTCCTTGCTGGTGCTGAAAAGGTGGCTCAAAAAGGTGAATAACTTCTTGCATGTGAGCAAGGTTGCTCTCACTGTCTTATTTGAACATAGTCATTATGATTTTTAACATTTCCCCAAATATTTCATATCCACACATTTCTCTAGACAGTATGAACTTTAGTCTCTAGTAGTTGTTTATGACCGCATAAGGTCCAATTTTGAATTTGAACTCTCTGAACACTTCATTCTCCATGGTTTCGATAACAGAGAAAATTTGTTGAGGAGTCTTTTCGTGGAATATTGCCTCCTAGTTTATGTTTTCAGTCTCTTTCTAATGCTTGGACATGGTGGGAATCCGTAGACGAGATTTATGGATAGAGTTTAGAGAGGGAAGAGAAGAGAACCCTGACAATAATTAATTAACTTGACTATATTGTTGCCTCTCTGCGCTCCTACACCAACTACAAAATGAATATTAGATTGAGTTGAGGATGTTGGGATCGATTTCTCTGTTATAATGTTCCCTTGCACACTCGTCATTATCGTCCATATACCCACTCCATGTGATCCATCGTATGTTGAACCTTCTGCTTCCATCCCTCAAGTACCAGATCCACGTGATTCCAAGCATTTTAGTATGGTTCTTCTTCTAATTCATCCTTCTTTGGATACATACTAAGGTCAGTGTGGCCATGGATTTTAAACGATTCAGTCAGATGAGTCTATGGGGGAGGGATTCCATTTGTCTTAGCACATTCCCTTCCCCGATCCTGACGTCCGTGACCGCTGTAATTCTCACCCTCCATATATTTCCTGAAACTCTTCCATATTCATTGTCGAAACTCCACCATATCCTTTGCCGAAAATTCGCTAAGTTATCTACTTCCTCACGGAAACTCTTCCATAATCCTTTCCAAAGTTGCGCCATATATTTCTTGAAACTCTTCCATATTCCTTTCCAAAACTCTGCCATATCCTTTTCCGAAACTCCACTAATTTCTTTTCTTCCTTTCCAAAACCCCGCCATAATCCTTACCGAAGCTGCGCCATATATTTTCCAAAACTCTACCATATTCCTTGCCAAAACTCTTCCATATCGTCTTCCAAAAATCCTCTAAGTTATCTGCTTCCTTGTCGAAACTATGCCATAATAATTATTGAAGCTGCACCATATCTTTGTGGAAAATATGCCATATTCCTTGCTAAAACTTCGCAACATCCTTTACCGATAATCCACTAAGTTATATTCTTCCTTGCTGAAAATCTTCCATAAACCTTGTTGAAGTTGCACCATATCTTTGCCAAAACTCTTCCATATTCCTTGTGGAAACTTTGCCATATCCTTTTCCGAAACTATGCTAAGTTATATGCTTCCTTGCCAAAAATCTACCATAATTATTTCCAAAGCTGTGCCATATCTTTGTCGAAGCTCTGCCATATTCCTTGCTGAAACTCAGCCATATCCTTTGCCGAAACTTCACTAAGTTATCAGTTTCCTTTTTGATACTCACCATAATCCTTGCTGAAGTTGCACCATATATTTTCCTAAAATCTTCCATATTACTTGCCGAAACTCCGCCATATCCTTCGCTAAAACTCTGCTAAGTTCTCTGCTTCCTTGCTGAAACCATGCCATAATCCTTAATGAAGTTACACGATATCTTTTTCAAAAATATGCCATGTTCTTTGCCGAAACGACATCATATCCTTTTCCAAAAATCCGCTAATTTATCTGCTTCTTTTTAGAAACTACAACATAATCCTTGCCGAAGCTAGGCCATATCTTTTCTAAAAATTTGCCATGTTCCTTGTCGAAACTATGCCATATCCTTTGCCAAAACTCTGCTAACTTCTCTGCTTCCTTGCCAAAACTACGTCGTAATCCCTACCGAAGCTGCAACATATATTTTCAGAAACTCTGACATATTTCTTACCTAATCTCTGCCATATCCTTTGCTGAAACTCAACTAAGTTCTCTTCTTCCTTGATGAAACCCCGCCATAATCCTTTCCAAAGATGCACCATATCTTTGTTAAAGCTCTGCCATCCTTGTTGAAACTCTACCACATCCTTTGTTGAAACTACACTAAGTTCCATGCTTCATTGCTGAAACTCCACTATAATCCTTGCTAAAGCTGTGCCATATCTTTTCTGAAAATATGCCACATTCCTTGCCGAAACTCTGCCATATCCTCTTCCAAAATTATGTTAATATCTCCACTTTCTGCTGAAATATCATCATTTCCTTTGTTGAAAATATGTGACTTTCTTTGTTGAAACTCCACTAGTCACTCAGTTTCAGAAAAAACAATGGAATTTTTTCCAGTCTCATCAATTCTCTTGATGTGGATGTGTTCATCCCTGTCATTATTTCAAGGGCCTAAGTGATCCATGAATCCAGGTGATGAGGAGCGCCTCCACTAAAAATATTTAACAAGGAAAGCAGGCCACACAAATTCACTAATTTGTAATGCTAAGTAAAAAGGTATGGATCCTAACCACATATACAACTAATCATAAATCGATAAATTCTTTGAGCCAATCCTTTTAGTTTGGGAAAAGGGTCCAACATTACACTCTCCTGTACTTATTAACCGTAGCTGCTTCACCTAATCCATTCTATAACTTCTTCCATGAGCTTCGACTTTTTCCATTATACCACCTTTAGGTCACCTTTGTAAAAATAACCAATGATTTTCCACACTGTACATTGTCCTCTTGCATGCTGCAACTCCGGTATCCAATTTTGAAAGTTTTACTGGTTTCCTGTGTAATTGATATCCCTAAGAACATCATGGGGGGTTCACAATCCTCCATGAACCAGATTCGATGGATCCATTACTTCGAGATGTGGAATCTTTTGGATTTTTTGAGGAAGTCGGTTGGACTTCGTATTTTGAAATATTTCTTGGGTTTGATGAGGAGGTTGCATTGCAATTTGAAAAAAATTTGATGCAATATTATTCAGAAGTTGGGGGGATGAGAATTCAAGTGTCTAAGCAAATCATAGTAGAAGTAATAGGTTTTCCCATAACATGAAAGAGCTAGTTTGGTCGAAAATTCCCTGTGCCAAGCGCAAAAGAATATTTCTTAGCAGCAGGAGAATTTGTTCGACCGAGAGGACAAGGGAATGCATTGGAATATTTTCCTTGTGTTTAGGACCAAGTTGCAGTATATATGAAGAAGCATATCACCTGTGAAGGTAGGTACGGAGTTGTTTATACCTACTATTTTTTATTATTATCTCACCTCTGCCATTGTATATTAGTAAACATGCCCTATTATCTACTGAACTCTCTATAAAACATGGCACATTATGTTAGAAAGGATAAGTTCCCCCAAGGTTCTCTTACCAATCATGGACTCATTAAACTGATAATATTAAGGGAATTACAACAAACAAATCAATCATGGGTTCAATTGGTCACTAGAATAAACCCTATGGCCATAGAAGAAGGATATAGTGAATCTAGAAAATAAGAGAAGCAAAGGCTACCAAATAAAGAAAAATATAGGGAATATGAAAGGGTAGAAGTCGATCAAGGAGAGCCAAGTCCAGTTTGACAGACAGACAACCCTGGGACAATTCTCGGGCCCTGTTAAGGAATTGATGAAGAAAGCAATATAGAGAAGCCTTCTAAAAAACCTAATACTTGGGATGATGAGGTTTTTCCTCCCATAAACAAATAATTAGAAACGATTCCAATGGATTCAAAGGAATTAACCCAGGAAGGATTTCCATTGGAAAGTGGAGAAGAAAGATTAATGGAAGGGATTGAAAACTAAGGGAAGGTGGCTCAGGAGGCTGAACCCTCTAAAGAATTTAGAGAATCGGAGGAAGAATCATGATGACATGGTGACTCTTCCATTATGAATGAAGTTGGAATAGTCATAGAGGGGTTCATTTTTCCTAGTTCACAATGAAGTAAAAGAATATTGAGCACTTCAACTCAGTCACCCTTTGTTGATGTAATTGTAACTTCGAAATATATTCACTTGTATTTCTTATCTATTGTAACCCGATGTTTATTCTGGGATGTTATCATGTCATTCCCTGATGTTCCGATTAGGAGAATCAATAATGTAAACAATTCATGTCAATTCATTGTGGGTAACCCTCCGATTTTCGAAGGGTTAAAGTCCCCGCAGTTCCGGTGCACTAGGGTTATTAGACTCTCCTAGTAGAGGTTAGCCCTAGTAGGGTTTTAGTCATGTCGGGATTAGTATAAATAGAGAGCTGGACTCTCTATTTAGCACACATCACATACACACTCAAGTGTAGCGCATAGTTGAGGAAGGAGAAGACACTAGGGCGAGAGAAGAAGAAGGTTACTACTATTGGGAGTGCATCTTACTGTTTTGGGGTTTTACCTTTTCTGCTGATTCTATCTCTGAGGAAGTTGCGGGGTTTTCTCCATTTTTATGGTTTCCTCGAGGAAAAACACTGTGTTCATTGTCTCTTGTGTTTGATTGCTGTGCTTGTTGTTCTCTCAGTTAAATATCCATATAATGCTAGCTTAAATGTTGAAAAACTAACATGGAATCAGAGCTAACATGAGAAGAAGACACTATGCAGCTGCGGGAACTAGGGCTTCCTACTTTGTGGATCTCTCTCCACAAATTTTCAGCAAAAGTAAGGTGGAATAACTCTCCTCCTTAGGGTGCATCTTTCTGTCGAAGCAGAATACTCCCCAACTTAGGGAACTAGTAGGTTGGGGAACATTGTTTACTAGTAGTTTCATTGGGATGGGGGCATGACAGAGACGACCATTAGTTTGAAAGAACTTTCTCAAATCCTAGAAATAGCTAGGATTTCTTCTTTTCAAGAAGAACATATTTTGGTAGCATCCAAAAGTTTATTTACCTCTTTGGATAGACAAAAATAATTAAGATCCTACTAGATACAAAAAGACTTTCCTTTCCAAACTGAGGAGCAAGATTAAAATTTAAGGACCACATCCGTTGGAGAGCGACCATGCAAACTTGAGAATTAAGAGTTCCCCAAATGCAGGTCAACAAATTATTCATGTACTACAAATATCAATCATTCACAAGAGGAGGACATGTATCAAGACTACATTGAAACTTGGTTCCAAAAGATAATCGTGTCACGATATCATTTTCTCATTCAATGCATCTTATTTCCAAATCAAGTAGATCGATTGGTTATTCATACCTACGTAAACATTAAAATAACTTTTTCATATGTGAATATGGGTATGTTTCTTATTTTGCTTCACACATGGTTACATTGGAAAAGTTCCTACACTTGAATAAAGAGTTTTCTTTCTTTATAGGTAGGATAGTAGATAAGTAAATAAAAGTTCCGAATATAGGTGTTGGTTTAGATTAGAGAGTATTATGCAACATTTTTTTTGTTCTTTTTTTTCAATAAGTCAAAATTGGTAGCTAGAAAATTAGTTCTTAGGTAGTCTCTTGCCTCATAATTGTAGTATGTCTCCATCTGATAATCAACTCCCTACTAAAGAAGGTTATGATGATTGGTTTGGAATTTTTGCAAGAATTTACGTTTCAGCTCGGTTGGGAGGAATCTTAAAATTTTAAAAGGGAAGTAATCTAATTTGTCTTAGTTATGTTTCTTTCTTGAAAATAAAATGCTTTTCTTATCTAGATTACTATCTTTAAGAACTACTTTTAGACAACATTTTTTTTAATTACTTCCTTCAAAAAAAAATTCCCCATGAAGAGTGAGTTCTAATTAATTCTAATTTATCATGTTTGGACTATCCTTCATGCGGAGAATCACAGTTTAATCATTGTAAACAACTTCAAAAGGAATATTTTATTAAATATCTCTTATCATAACCAAACATTTTCAGTTTTGGTTGAGATTCTTATTTATTTTCTTACATAGACTTTCAGAAAATTCATTACAACAATAGTTTGTAACCATATATTTAAGATTAAGGGATTAGATAAGGCTTAAAAGGTCTACTTCACGAAGTCTAGAGACTGCAAGTACACTTTGATCTGACTTCCAAGTTGGTTAAGAAAAATATCTTTATAAAAGAGTAGAAAGAAAGAACACCAGGCTGTTATCCATGGAAACATCATTATAACTCTATGGAAGAAGATGAACTTAGGAAGTAGAGACAACTTTAGTCCATTCTCTTTTGTCATGAACTATAATTTCAGGATATCTTACATATTCTACTCATGGGTTAAATTTAAATATTCAGTTATGTGCTTGGAAAACTTAATGTACTCTAGTACCAACCAACTTCCACATAATTTAATATATTTTGAAATAATTATATAGTTATGAGGGAAACCAACTGGGGTACTGAACATGCATGATGGAAGTGAGTCCATGCTGATTAAAATCATAAATAAGGAATTTAAATAAATAAAAGAAAACAATATGGGGTACTGAACATGCTCAATAGTAGTGGGGCCATGATTGTATGGTACCAAGGTAAACCCGTAAGGGAACTGAACAGGCTCGATGGAAGTGGGGCTATGCCATTTAAAAGAGATATGATAAATACATTGTTAGGCACATAGTTCAACTAAATAAATACCCCACGTGCATATATAAATGATTAAGCCAATCATTTATTTATTTCCCATTCAAGAATGCCCGTAAGATTATCTTAATACCATGTTATCCAATTTCTACTATATTTAAGGTGTATCATCTTTATGGTGGGGCCATGACCCTAATAGTTCGATGAAATGGAATGAAAAAATTATCTTTCTTACTTGAAAAACTGTAGATATTGTTAGATTTTTTATCATTAACCTAGCAATACATTAGGATCTTTAACTGAGAGAATAACAAGCACAGCAATAAAACACAAGAGACAATGAACACAATTTTTATCCTTGGGGAAACCATAAATAGTGAAAACCCCACAACTTCCTCAGAGATAGAATCAGCACCAAAAGTAAAACCCAAAAACATAAAGATGATCTCCACAGCTTCTTTCTCTTTCTCTCACACTGAGAGAGCTTCTCCTCTCTCACTCATGCACCCCAATGAGTGAGTGTGTGTGTGATAAATAGAGAGGCTCACTCTCTATTTATATTCTTCCATTCACTTGAAACCCACTCCAACATGTCATCCTCACTTCACAATTACTTACTAGAGCTGACATCTCTAGGAGTGTCTAATAACCTTAGTGCCCCACAACTTGTGGGGACTTTGCCTCCTTCGACCAACAAGGAGGTTTATCCTTAACACAACGGTGGGGACTATTTCCCCAACTTACAATGACTCACCTACGGTCGACTTCTCTAGGATACTCTAATAACCCAAGGGCCCCACAACTGTGGGGAATTTAACCCTTGACCAATAGGAGGGTTACCCACAATGACTTAACATGACTTATTACATTATAGAAACTTCCCGAAATAAACATCGGGGTATGACATGACTCAAATACATTATAGACACATCCCGGAATAACATCGGGGTATAATACATAAGATATACAGATGAATACATTATGAAGTTACAAATACATCAACACTCCCTCTTAACTAGGAAGGTATTCTCTCGACACAATATATGAGCACAAGTCTTCTTCTCTGTATCATCTGGATCATCATCAAGTCATCTTTGTCTTCAAGTCATCTTCATCTTCAAGTCATCTTTATTTTCAAGTCATCTTCATCATCAGATCTGGATCATCACTCGATCTGGATCACCACTCGATCTGGATCACCACTGGACATCATCACTGGATCTGGATCATCACTGGACATCATCACTGGATCTGGATCATAATTGCTGGATCATCATCACTGGATCTGGATCATCATCACTCGATCTAGATCATCACTGGTTCATCATCACAGGTGCTATCTCTTGATTCTTCTTGTCATAGGAATCTCTACAGAGCCAGCCCTTTTTCATGCTGGATGTACATCTACAAAGCCCGTCCTTTTTCATACTAGATGTATCATCACACAGAGCTAGTCCTTTTTCATACTAGATGTGGCATCCACTCAGAGCTAGTCCTTTTTCATACTAGATGAGTCTTCATAGAGCCAGTCCTTTTTCATATTGGGTGTGGGATCCACCCAGAGATAGTCCTTTTTCATACTAGATGAGTCTTCACAGAGCCAGTTCTTTTTCATACTGGGTGTGGCATCCACATATAGCTAGTATTTTTTCATACTAGATGAGTCTTCACAGAGCCAGTCCTTTTTCATACTAGATGTAGGATCCACACAGAGCTAGTCCTTTTTCATACTAGATGTGTCTTCATAGAGCCAGCCCTTTTTCATGCTGGATGTGGCATCCACACAGAGCTAGTCCTTTTTCATACTAGATGTGTCTTCACAGAGCCATCCCTTTTTCATGTTGGATGTGGCATCATCACATACATCTGACAATGGAAGGAACCAATCCTCTCACCATGTCACAGCTCTTACATCCGACCATGGAAGGAACCAATCCTCTCACCATGTCGGAAGGGTACAACACTTATATCTGACCATGGAAGGAACCAATCCTCTCACCATGTCAGAAGGGCATATGAAATCATCACTTCCCTTTAGAGGGAACCTCGATCTAGAGAACACCAAGCTTCTCCCTGAAGTATTCAAACTTCAATTTGGACATTTCTAGCATAGAATCACATCAGGGATGATTACGTCCAAGGATAACCTACGAGCCTCTCCAGGACCAATTAATTACATCCGAGGACAACATACATGACCGTTTACGTCTGAGCAACCTACGAGCTTCACCAGGATTTATGCTTAGACGACCTGTCTCACCAGTTATGCTAGAATTCCCTCTTTCGAGAGATCTCGATCTGTAGCACAAACTGGAGCTTCACTGCTCCTCTTTGCATCATACCAAAAATGCAAGTCAGATCAATCAAATCATATTGTAGTTTTCAAAAGAAACATACTACCTCCCAAATAGCAAGTGGCAACATCTTTTTCCTCGGCTGTACTCAGCGCCATGAAGGACTCCATCCTATCAACCAAGTGATCACACATGATCTCATACTAAAGAAACACCCCAAAGTGCTCTTCCTATCAATGGCACTGCCCAATCTGAATTCATATAACCTTCCAGGTTAATCTTCTGATTCGTATCACACTTGCAGCCATCAAGTGAACATGTCTCAATGTGTTCACAACAAAGCAAGTATCTGGTCTCGTATCTGTCAGGTACATCAAGGAACAAATCATCTGACAATACATCGTGGCATCAACCGAATATGATGAAGCAACACTCAATAGCTTCAGGTTCAATGCCATAGGTGTGGTCATGCAGTCCATCATCCTAAACCTATTCAGGATCTCTATTGCATACTTCCCTTGTCCACACCTCCATGCCTAGAATGTAGTGCATCGACACAAAACAAGAGCATCACTGGTCTTCTGCCTTCAACCATGAAGCAAAGGTTGGAATCCACTTTACTCTCAGTAAAGCCTAGAGTCATCAGTTTTCTGTCCATCCCATCGTACCATGTTGAACCTTAGGATCTTCTGCAGTGACTCCCTTTGAAGCATCATACTCCCTCTGTCTTCCATACTCTATGCATTGAAACATTCTGTACCGGAGTGACAAGTAGCCTCCTATGCTACTAATATTCTATGTATCCATCTAGGATCACTGGATACCAAGATCCTCTATCTTGAACCTTTTTCAAAAGTTCATCTCGCACCCATCTGTGACCTTGTCATCATGTATCAACCTTGTAGCAAAGTTTCAGATCTTCATCAAGCTCCTCATGTATGTGTTATCTGATGGGTGTCTTCTTGAGCTCATACAAGGTCTTCTTTCATTTGCACACATGATTCTATGTGTCATGTGTCTCAACTCCCATTGGCTGCAAATGTCTCTTCGAATATTGCCTTGTATACCACAATGTTTCCATCTACTGCATGATGGAACTATGAAATTCCCTTCATGTATCGATACTATATCCTAGACATCATTCTTCTTGAACTAGTCTTCTCTTTATTTTTGGAAGATTCTGCATCAACGATGTCATTGTATTCATCATATTATTTTTCATCTTTGAACTGTCATCACTTGTTCTTCAGAACAAGTCTCATACTTCTTCGTTTGCAGGCGATTATGTATGCAATCTTTCCTACAAGTCAAATGCATTTGTATGGTTAGAAACATTTCACAAGGAATATTCATACTGGCAAATTCTTATGCATAAATATATGATCATGCAACTACTTTAGCCAATACAACATTCATCCATATCTCATGGAAAATTTTCTAGATGCCTTCCATCTCTACCAGGACAACATTGAGATTGTGCACTAATCCAATATGTCAGCAAAGAGGTTTCATTCTAGATAAGTAGCAATGGAGAATTGTATAGAACCATGAGATACTTACCCATCATATGCATATTAGTAGTATACTGTCATTAATGCAGACATTCTATCATGCATAATACATTAACTGAATATAAACAAATGCATAACAAAAAACAATATCATGAAATGACAATTGAATACTTATCTTTATTTGTTTCATGGGTAGACTCCTTCTTGAGCCTTCAGCTTCATCATCTTCTTCATTCATCATAGCATCACTTCTTATCCAAATGATAAGATGGATAAGAGGTTCTTCAAGCATTGAGTCCTTCGTATTCCTCATCGCTTGAGGGATCTTCTTTGGATGGTGAGAGCTTGATCTTCAGTTGCTCCCATATTCTTTTCTCTTATTATTATTAGTTGAGCTTCTTCTTGTGTGTGCTCTTCCCAGAGTCTGCTGAAATTAATCACTTCCTTATAGCACACATTCTTTGAATGAATGGATCCCATGATCCTGGGATGCCATTCAAGATGGCTATCGCTACTTCTGCATTCTTAACTTCTTCTTTTACCGCTTCAATTTGTTCTTTGATTTGAGAGACCCTTATGGCTGTATGGTCTCTACATTCTGGATCTTCACATTCTTCAACTTGTTTCTTAAGGTCATACTCCAATTTATGTTCTTCCCTTCAAATAGCTTGGTCAAGGAATCAAACATATTCGGTGTCTTTAGGGAAGACACTTGTGGTACAAGTTGATCCGTGATTGAATCAACAATGATCTTCTTGGCCTTGACCAAGTTCTTCTTGTGTAAGGCTTCTAGCCTCATCTCCCTCTGGAACTAGAATCTCTCTACTCATGTGGGTGTCTAATTTATTTTCTCCAGAGAGATCATATACTTCCATGCTTGGAAGTTTTCATCTTCACCAAGCTTATCATCAATCTGATGTGATAGATCACTTTGAAATGAGAACCTTAAATGAAAATAGCAAAAGATTAGATCTTACCGATTTGAGGTGTCCGTCCTGGTTCCGGAGCTGGCTGATCTAGGGTTTGTCAGAGAAACCCTAATTTTCAAAACTTGGAATCTTTCAGATTTGATTGGATAGAAAGATAGATCTCTTTAAATGGAGCTGTCCAATGTACTCCTTTTCTGAAAACATTGGAGGGAAGCTCCCGAAACATGAAGCCCTAGCTTTCCAATTTCTCCTGCAGAAATTCCTATTACTATTTCTACGGTATCTCCAAAATTACTACTCCGCTATGTCAGAAACTTTTCCTTGAGGTATCCTCACATGTCCCTGATTCAACACCACAGGTTTCATCAGAATTGGTTTAACCAATTGGGACTTATGATTGTTTTCCCAAGGTGACCTGTTACAGGACTCTTCAGAACAATGAAGTTGTACGGACTTCCACGTGTCACTGGTTAATCTTCTGAGTCTGAATATTGGACCACAGAAATGAAATTATGTTCTCTTTCTGGAACATCTTCATAAATTTCATTTGGACCTTTGTAGCCCAAGATATAGCAATTCTCTCCAAGTGTCATGTTTATGGATGAATTCTAGAAGAGGCTGAAACCCTAACTTGGAGGGATCATATCTCCGAGAATATAGTGAATCGGAGGCTGAATGTTGGACACGGTGTAAATCAATATTTTTTTGTTTGGCCTCTGCAATTTTCAGCTATTGATCCTTCTCCAATAGAGGGATATAGCGAATGTACCAAAACGTATCATTTTTAGTATTTAGGGTTTTTCTAGCTCAGGGTCAAACTAGGGTTTGACTTTCCCGGAGTTTCACCCAACCAAAAAAACTTGATCCAGGTCTCTAAAATTTAATTTTGATGAGGAGAAAAATCCTATTCAGGGCTCACTCAAAAAAATCCTCTTTTGTAGAAAGCCCTAATTTTCCACACCAAAATTGAAAATGCTCGAAATCGAATTCTGCTTTGACAGAAAGATGTGCCCTTCAATGGAGACTCAACCTAGCATATTTTTGCTGATGGATTGTGGAGAGAGACCCAAAAAGTAAGAAGCCCTAGATTCTCTAGCTTCATAATGTCTTCTTCTCAGGTTAGCTTTGATACCATGTTAGATTTTTTATCATTAAGCTATCAATACATTAGGATCTTTAACTGAGAGAATAACAAGCATAGCAATCAAACACAAGAGACAATGAACACAGTGTTTATCCTCGGGGAAACCATAAATGGTGAAAACCCCACAACTTCCTCAGAGATAGAATCAGCACCAAAAGTAAAACCTGAAAACATAAAGATGATCTCCACAACTTCTTTCTCTTTCTCTCACACTCAGAGAGCTTCTCCTCTCTCACTCATGCACCCCAATGAGTGAGTGTGTGTGTGATAAATAGAGAGGCTCACTCTCTATTTATATTCTTTTGTTCACTTGAAACCCACTCCAACATGTCAGCCTCACTTAACAATTTCTTACTAGAGCCGACATCTCTAGGAGTGTCTAATAACCCTAGTGCCCCACAACTTGTGGGGACTTTGCCTCCTTCGACCAACAAAAAGGTTTATCCTTAACACAATGGTGGGGACTATTTCCCTGACTTACAATGACTCACCTAAGGTCGACTTCTCTAGGATAGTCTAATAACCCAAGGGCCCGATAATTGTGGGGACTTTAACCCTTGACCAATAGGAGGGTTACCCACAATGACTTAACATGACTTATTACATTATAGAAACTTCCCGGAATAAACATCAAGGTATTACATGACTCAAATACATTACATACACATCTCAGAATAACATCGGGGTACAATACATAAGATATAAGGATGAATACATTCCGAAGTTACAAATACATCAACAGATATTGGAAGTCAGGGAAGGATGACTAGTTTTCTATATGTTTCAATTCATAAAGACTATTGTTATTCTTTATTTTGAGAAAGAAATACAATCCCTATATCAATAATAGAAGGGTTTCCTAATCATGAATATTGTTCACTTTTAAACAAAGTTTGTATCAAATAAGAAATGTGAATATCTGTCATGGAATGAAATACTGGAAAGAAAATAATTCCCTTAAATTGCTTATACATATTTGTCACCTCTTATGCATTTGTGTTAAAGTATGATTAAGGTTGTATCAAACAAACTTTTTCATTTTCTGATTTGACTAATCATATCTTTGCTTCTATATTTGGTCTCATGATTTCTATCTGTGTGATCAGGTTAAAAAATCAACTAAAAGTTTGTTGACATGCATAAACATTATGTCCCAATTTGATTCCAGTTTTCAGTTATGTCCACAACCAATAAAAAGGAGGACAATTCAAGGTAGCTGAATAGTTTTATTATTCCAAAAGATAGAGATGTTTGTATCTTAGTAAATGCCCATCTACAAATCCTTTTTCATTATAGATATTGCAATTGACAGATATTCACTCCTTGTTTAAGCATCTCCATTGTAGTTATATTTTTAATGTGGGAATCATCATCAAAGTTCCAATTACATCATATCTCAAACCACGATAGTTCAATATTTTCAACATCCTTTGCATATCTTTGATAAGTACTCTGATTTTTAGAGGAGTACAAGAATAAGTACATGATAGAATACTGTAAAAATTGTAGCTTGCATAAGATCAATTTCAGAATGACAAGTAACCTTTTATCACAACTATAATCCTTTTATTTTGATCTCATGTGCTTACAAGATCAAGAGAATCAAAGTGAAAATTTCTTGAATTTTTTTTTTAAATATCTAAATAACATAAGAATTACCTTGTATCTTCATTTCATGCTTCATGAATGATATAGTAATTTTAAAGCTAGCAACTTTGTGTTAATAACTTTTTGAGATAGAATCATTTTAAAATGTACCAATTATTCTTCCTTCTCTTATCATTATTCTGCTTCATTTGTTTTTCTTTTCATTTCTCATATTATGTTGTTGCTCATGATTTCTCTTATTTATATACCACAAGATCTATTATTTTATATTATTATACATATGACAAAGGAAAATCTACACTTGGCATTCTCCTATTCATTTTATACAATTATCATTTTGATCATTGTCCAAGTATACAATTTGGATAATGATCTATATTCATCTATGCAATAAAATTCAATGACCATAAAAATCTTATGATATACATCTATATGGAGTTTCCATAATATTTCTATTTGTTATTGTTATGTGTAATTATCGATTTTAGCAGCAACATATGAAATGTAATCTTTGTAGGTGAAAGGGAGGGAGATTTATCATTTCTCATACATTTCATATCCTTTCCCCTTAATCCTTCATCATTTCACAGTGTTTTCATGTCTTTTCCTATCCACAATCCTTGTAACTCTTTATAACAAATGTCTAGACATGTTCATCAGTATTCAATCCAGTTACGTTTTCCCAACAATATGCTTGTACTCAAACCATCAATTGGGCCTATGTCAAACATCATCACATGGTAGGATGTGATTTTCATTTTCGAAGCAAGAGATTTTATATCAAGCAGGACCATGAATAAATTTTTTTATCAATTTTGTTTTATTGCATAAGGACTTGTAAGATCTTTCATGTGGGGGAGATGATGGTCCCAAAATTTTGACCATCTTTTATTAAAATTCCAATCCTAATTATGTATCGAAACTTAGTATTTTACTTGGCTTTATGCATTCCAATCACTTCTTTTGGCTTTGAATTAGAATTTTACAAGGATTTCAATGTGAAATATAAAATAAGGTAAATCTTATGATTATTCTAGTTATTTTCTTGTTTTTACATGAATTCAAAATAATCCCTAGGCTTCACCATTCGACATTAGACTCATTTATTGTGCAGTTGTAAGTTTCACAATTCCAACACCTGTTCTGGAACCCATTCCGGTACTCGTCCATATGGAGATCGTTGATCGTCATGTATGTGGGATGATCTAGCAATTTCGGGAATGTGGGTTTTCTTTCTCATGGCCACAAGATGGTTTCTTGTTGTTAAGATCGCACCCAACTCCTTCAAGATGAGAGCAGTTCACAATTAAAAAAATTTGTTAGATCGTGTCATCTTTCAGGAGGCAATTCTCGGGATCACGTCTCGATCAAACCATGCAGACTCTCGCAAATGGTTCAGAACCCACTTCCCAAATATGCTTGTTTACCTCTACAAATGGACAATTTTTGATATTTTTGAACTATGGTTTGGAGAAATATTTTCTCGATCAGACATGATTTTTGCATATTTTGTTTGTGGTTAGTTCTCAATTGTTCAAATCAACCAATTCCACGTGGAATGCCCAACTTAGAGATATTGGCGTAGGATATGATAAGATTGAATGCATCAAAGCTTTGGATTTTGCTCATATCACCAATTTTACCAGCAAGAAAAGGGAAATCATTACTAGTTGTAGTTTTCCATACTATGAGTCATGTAATTGAACTACTATGTAATTAACTTGAATTAGGGCTCAAAATGACTATATATAACCAGGCTATTGTACTCTGTAAACAATGTTAGATATCCAAGCCATGAATTCGTGCTACTATGTAAAATGTATGAGGCTATGTTAATGCAAAGATTGAGATATTGAATATATTTTATGTGTGTTGATCTAACACGTTCAATTGACCTCGTGAATTTAGCCAAGGGCCCAGCTAAAGGAAACGAAGGTCAAATTCATTTCTCTATTCTTTTTTAAATTTCATGTTATAGTATTTTATAGCCAATTGTTTAATTTCTTTGTTTATGATATCATTTAACTCATGGTTTCTCATTTTATGTTTGGAATTGCTTGAGGTTTTAGCTAGATTATGTAGCAGATTTGCTCTTGCACTCTTTTATTTTCATAAGAATGTTTGATATTCATAGTTGTGTGTTTGTATATGTTCCATCTTGAGTGAATACTCATCTTGATAACACTTTCCTATAGGTGTATATTTTTATATCATTTCCTTGAATAAATCTCAAATACTATGCTTTGTTAGAGTTTATCTAAGTTAGATTGCTTGGTTTTATTCAATTAACATCGATCTCATTTTCTTAGTAGTTTTGTTGCGAATTTCCATAGTTACATGACAGTGTCATCTATTTTAAAACAAGGTTTTAAGCATATATAAACTTCAAGAACATGGATTTTCATTACTTACTCATACTTGTAAACAAGTTATTGATATCTTACATTCACATGTGAGATGGAACCAATTGAAATTTTAAGAGGGAGTTGTGTTTTTCTTTTATTTTCTGAGTTAGAATTTAACCATCAACATTGTTTTAAATTTAAGCTTTTGAAGTTTTGATCCAAATTTGAAATGACTGAATGATTGAAGGAGTCTCTTAAGTGAATTACCTTTAGAAAGATTTAGTGTTGAATTGATTCAAATAAAATGAGCTATAGTCTTTATGCTTTGAATAATTCCACAAGATACCACTATGTTTTCATTTGAAGATTTGTTATTTATTCAGAAAATATAGCACTAATTTGGAGTACTTTATGAGCAAATCAATTTGATACCCTATTGGTCATTGGCATTCAAAACCTAAGTTGGATTTAGTAATTGATTTTGAAGTGTGAATTTTACATAATAGTTTCGGTGATTGATTTGTGAAGGATGATTTTATTTCCTTGCTTCATATTTTATGCTTTCATTTTTATCCAGATTGATTGTTTTTTTAGTGGATTAGTTTTTAGAATTTTTTTGTAGGTATTTTCCTTTGAGTTCATTATTGATTTGGTTTCAAAATTAATTTATGTTTGTTGGATTTGATTTAGTTACTCAGTTTTAATAAAAAAAAATTGCATGGAGTTCATCTTCTTTAGATTATGTTGATACTTTGTAAGGTAATTTATTTGGATGAATGAATTATTATTGGTGAGTTTTGATGTTTATTAATAATGATGGTTTTGAATTTCTTGCACTTTAAATTCTTGTGGCTTCAAGAACCAATGTATAGATTAAAATCCTAACTCGTAAGATATGGTTTCCTTCTGACGGGTTTCTTCCCTAGGTGTTGAGTTATCATTTTTTTTCTTTTATTTTCATTCTTAGTGTGTGTTTGCTGGCATTAGTTTAGGTTAGACTAGGCTAGTATAAGCTTCAATCATGCACATACATTGTTGGAACCTCTAAGTCTACGGATCCTGGTCAATAATTTAATGTCATAAATATTATCATATATTTTTACCGACACTGGGTTACACTTAGGATGCGTCATGTGGCTTTTCAATTGTAATGTGGCATGTAGAGTGTTAGAATTACAATTAGTCATCCAATTGTATCTATTCTTCTTATTGTAGGGTTGAGGTGGAATTAGTCACATGTACACCAATACATTTAGGACATTTAAAAAATACATTATTGCTCTCTTTTCTGAAGTGAAATTGTGATTTTGTTTGACCCAAGTATTATCAGTTCTTTTGTATCATATGTATTACAACTTCTGGCATATTGAGGGTGCTACTAACAACTTTAGTTTTTTAACTCAGGATGAGTGCTATGTGGCCTTTTCTATTATAATTTTACATGCAAAGTGTTACAAGTACAATTTGTCAACTAACTCTATCTATTCCCTTTATTGTAGGTATGAGATGGAATTAGTTGCATGTCTACCAATACATTAGGACATTCAAAAAATGCATGATCCAAATGCTCTCTTTTCTGAACTAAAATTGTGATATTGTTTGAGCCAAATATTATCAATTGTTTGTGTATCATTTGTAAGTCAACTTTTAGCATCTTGAGGGTGCTACTTCCAGCTTTGCCATGTTGCCTTTTATATTGCATGTTACACATAGTGTGTTACACCGTACATGTACAATTTATAAACTAAGTGTATCTATCCCTTTATTGTATGGATGGGGTTTAGTCACATGTATACAAATACATTAGGACATTCAAAAAAATCATGATCCAAATTCTCTATTTTTTGAAAAAAAAAGTGTGATTTTGTTTGAGCCAGATATTATCAATTGTTTTTTATCATATATAGTACAAATTCTTGCATATTGAGGGTGCTACTCGCAGCTTTATATTTTTAGCTTCAATGAGACATACATGATGTTATATTTTATTTGATTTTATATTTCCCTGCAACAATGTGAGTAGTATCTATAGTTCATTCATGATGTAGTTTTGTGCAATTGAGTGTTCATGATGCATTTCTATGCAGTTGATTGTTCTTGGAATTGTTTCTATTAGATAAATTAATATACCTAAGTACCATGATCTACACCTAGGAAACATTTTAATTTGTCTAGTACTTATGTTATATGATCCTACTTGGGATGTATTGGTCAATATTTGTCTATTAGTTGATTTCCAGCTCATTAAATCACAATTGAGGCACTACACTTTGATCATCCTGACAGTTGAGGCACTCTACTTTAATCATCCTGACATTCCATGTGTCTTCATTGATTACAAACCACTTCTGCTTTGACTAAGGGAGCTAGTGTGTGAATTTGGTTGTTTTGTGATCTTTTTGGTCATTTTTTGGCTCCTAGAGATTCACCCACTCACACATGTTTACTCCCATGCCTTGCATGCCTTCATTTATTCCTCCTTACATGTTCACACATGTATTCGTGACTGTTCGGTTAGGTTTGGGAGCCTATTGGTCAACCTAGGGGGGTTTAGGGGTCAAATCCTAACCTGACACTTGTATGCATTCAAATGGCCTCCAAGGGCTCACAGATTTTCCCCAATGTATTATAAATATGTACCGTACACATCTACAAGATATATTATAATATAATGATAAGTTATTGGCACCATTCACATGTGTTATTTCAGTCTCTTTTGTTGTTCTCTTGCATATTTTTTCAAATAATTTGATTGTGAATATTAATATAGTTCATATATCTCACTAAGAATCAATTATCACATGGTATCAGAGCTATTTGTAGCTTCAAACAAATATAGAGAGGTTTGAGTTACTGTTTGAGGCATATTTCCCAAAAATATGAGTGTTTTCATTGCAGGTTCTACATCGTTTTTGTCGTACAATTACAAATAGGATGGAAAAGACTTAGATATTGCTTACACAATTCAAATATTTTGAATGGAAGGTAAATATGATGATCCATCTGAGGTTGA
The DNA here is from genome assembly GCA_001517045.1 of Pseudotsuga menziesii. Classification (NCBI taxonomy): domain Eukaryota; kingdom Viridiplantae; phylum Streptophyta; class Pinopsida; order Pinales; family Pinaceae; genus Pseudotsuga; species Pseudotsuga menziesii. Next base: position 53,616 of record LPNX010602899.1, read on the forward strand.
AAGGCCTGCATAGAGTCACCATGGGGACTGAAGTCAAACCCAACTCTGCAGTAGAGAAATCTAAGTGATTCAATCGACTTGATGAAGCTTTTGGAAAGCTTTGCCTTAGAATTTTGAGAGATCTCCTCTTTCATGTAGATAGTATTGGCACACCAAATGAATTTTGTCTCAAGCTTGAGTCACTATTTGGGAAGACTGATAAGATGAGAGGCCATTAGCTTGAGAATGAGCTAATATCGTTGATCCCAACTCACTATGAGACCATCCAAGAGTTATTTACCAAGTTCAAAGCGCTAGTACTTCAACTAAAATAGTGTGGCATAGAGAATAAAGAATATAATCTTATCTTTTCCCTCCTTTCTAATCTTGGGCCTGAGTATTCTGTGTTTGTTTTGACATTCCACTCAAGCAAGCTTACAACTAGAAATTGGAGAATTCCTATGCTAGCAGACTTCATGGAGTCTTTGAATCACGAGAAGGACAAGCTAGTACAAATGTGTACCATCAAATCCACCAAATATCAAGCCCTTCCTGCTGGTGTATCAAATCAAGCCAAAGGAAAGAAGAAATATTTGAAGCAAAGAGAGAAAGAGAAGAAGCCGTCAAGTACAGAAAGCTCTAGTTCTACCGATGGAAGTTTGAGATACAAGAGGAGGAAGAACAAGAGAGAGAGACCCACATGTGGTTATTGCATAGGTTCACATCTTGAAATATCTTTCTTAAAAAATAATATGGACATCGTGACCAAGATCCTTGAGGAGAACTATATTGATCTTCTAGGATTTGCAACAGGATGGGAGCGCAAGCAAGGAAGTGGTAATCTTGTGCATGTTTTGTGTGCATGGGAGAAACCCATTTATTATAACTCTTTTTCTGATTTCTCTATTTATGATTTACCTTCTGATATATCATAATCTGAAACTTCCATTCCTTCCTTGGAATAAACCCCTACCAGTTCACTGAAGCTTCCTTTAGAAACTGGTGATTTTTCACTAGTTTTTTATATTCCTTCTAAACGTTCTTTCCCAACCAATCAGATCTTTCCCACTATAATTCTTAAGGTGATATACAGGCTGATATACATCCTATTACAATCATAGACTCATTTCCCCAACCATTTCATGACCAAAAGACCCGACAACCCTCAAGCTCACTAGTTGAAAAATCTCAAAATTGCCTAACATTAGAGGAAATTTCAACTCAAAATGGGCCTCCTAAAAAAACTTAATAAAATATTAGTTAAAATAATAAAATAATATTTATTAACTTTGGAGAAAGAAAAGAAAAAAACTACTTTTTTGTTTGTATTTTCTACATATCTCCCTGTGTTTTTACTCAAATTTCGATCGGGAGAGCTCATTGGATGGGGAATTTAATTCCACATCCAACGAGCTCTCCCGATAGAAATTTGAGTAAAAACACGGAGAGATATGTCGAAAATACAAACAAAAAAGTAGTTTGTTTTATGATACATATCCCCAAATTTATATTAAAAAGGTGTTTAAGAACTATACGATATTTCAAATTTAAAGTGATTTCATTGGCTAACACATTATGACATGGAATTTGATATAAAGTTAAACGGCCCATTTTGAGTTGAAATTTCCTCTAATGTTTCCAATGCTATGTCACTTGTATATGTTTCTTTTATGTCTTGTATGTATTTCATTGGTTGGGAATCCATATCATTGGCCTTCATGGGATAGTTGTTCCATGTCTTGACTTTCTTTTTCCACCCATGGTTCAAATCTCAAGTCTCCATACCCTCCAGGTTCGCTCAACTATAAATGTGATCTAGTTGATCACTCTTCTCTCTCTATGGACCCATTCACTCATGGAGAAACCATACCTATGATGTTTTCTGTTGTATATGATGTATATTCTAATATTTCAGAGCCTCATGATATTTGTTACAGAGTTATGAAGGTGCTTCTCTAAACAACTCCAAAAATTCCATAAATAATTTTTTTTTAATACAGAAAGTTTAGATCAAGATGAGACCTAATCTGGTTCCACATAGCTTCTAATAAATAAAGTAAATGCTACATTCCATTATCAATATAAGACTTAGCCTATAATGAAAAACTATAACATTGATACCTAACAAATCGAAATGTGATCACTTAATAAATGATTCATATGACGCTATACTAGGATAGAGTTTTTAAGTCTTCAAAATAAATTATTGGCTTTCAAAAGTTGATGTGTCATGCCTACCTTGTCGTATGTTACAGATTAAGTGCTTGTTTTGGTGTTTCCATAAGGATGGATTTCACCATGATTTTAGTTGTTTTAAGTCTGCTGCCTACAACCCTATTTTGATGAGAGGGTTACAAGGCTAAAGGTCTTACTTATATTATTGTAAGATAATGCATCTCTATTTTATTTGTATTAATGCAGGTGTTATAAATGATAGATTAACCCCCCCTTGCATCCAAACAACCTAACTATCCAAGGTAAAAACACACCAAGGTGTAAATGAAGTGATTAAAGGGAAAAAAAGAGATTCATTCTCGACTATAGAGAGTGGGTGACATAATTTCGATCTACGTGGGGTAGGTGAAAGATTAAAGCACCCAGATGGAGGGCATTGGTGCCATACAACTGTAAAAGTAAAATAAAACCCTAAAGAAAAGAAAAGGGTTTAGTCTTCTGTGTTGTGAGCTAGTGATGAGAGTCGAGGGCTCTCGACCCTTCTAACGCTCGAATCCATGATCTCCAAACTCCAATGTTTCCATCACCTCACCATCGGTTTCTTTGCAAAGTTGTCACTACAGTTTCCTTTGCTGAGCAAATTGTCACTGAGGTAAGTTATTTCTTCATTTTTTTGTTAGTTTCCATTTTTTATGCCATTATGAAATAAAATTCCAAATTAAAAAATTTTTAACCACCATTCTTTACTTGTCTAGCAGGAGGTTTCGTTCGTTTCATTCGAAGATGTTGGTTCGAAAGAGTTTGGGTCGAGGGTGGCACCGAAGGGTCCTGGTAAAACCAAAAATCCTTGGACCCTATGGTCCTTGACGATGTGATAAAAAATGTTATGGCAAAGCTAGAATGGAGATCTCTTTTTCTTCTGGATTCGTTTGGATGTTACGAGGGTTTATACGAGCCCTTCCATTTTATGGTAAACACTCTTTTGTTTTTTCCTCTATGGCGTTAATCTCAGAGATGAAAAGTTGTTTAGGATAATTTTGGATATTCTAGGGTTAAAATTTCCCTTTTGGTTACATACCATGGGAAGTTTTATTATAATCATTTTTGTAAATAAAATGAAAGTCTTACTATAAATTTCTTAACAGGGTTTAAAGGGAAAACAATCTCTGCGATTTTTACTTGTATCTTGGTTTAATCCTTCGATTTTCTCTAGAATATACTCTGAAAATTGATATATTGTTTGTTAATACTATTTTATTTATTGTTTAAATCGTTCATAGATTTCAGAACTGGTCTACTCTATGCATTTGTTATTTTGATTTAAAACTTTGTTTAACAATCGGTACTACTCTGAAATTGATATTTTGTTTATTATTCAGTCAATAAAAAATGCTTGCTAGGTTACGACTAATGCATCCATTTTGAAAGGAAAGCCATTCTAGTTTTAATATAGTTACAGACTCTTCCAGTTTTTATGGCCTATCTTTGTTGATGTTATGTTGAACTTGGGTTCCAATATTGCCAAAAGCTGGCTAGATTTATTTCTATATATATGTGATTTCGCTGTAAGTTTTAGTTAATATATTACATGGTTAAAATTAGCCTTACAGGCTTCGAAACCTCGATCCGTGTAAAAAAATTTAGATAGGGAAGTTTTTTTTATAAAGTGGTGAGTTCGAAGCTATCATTTCTTAATTGTAAGTTTGTTTTTAACCCTAAATCATTTTTCTTTTGTAACCAAATAAGCCTTTCGGCTGAAACAAAATTGATACTGATTATTTATTAAACAATATTCCTTTCGCCTGTATGGGATTGATACTTAAGTAAAAGTAATATTCATACATATACATACATACATACATATATATATATATNATATCCTATGGTTTAAGATTTAGGAGAGCTGATTCAACAATATAACTAGTTATTTTGGCCTGTTCACACCTACAACAGTTCCCTAGTTGGTCAACCTAGAACATGTGCACCTCATTTAATTCCTTGGGGTGCTACCTCCTTGATTTTTTGGGCCCTGGTTTGACTAAGTGCGCTAGGGGTGTATTTGGCATGTTTTAGCTCTCCCAAGAGCATTTATTGCCACCTAGAGAACCCCACTCACCTCTATTCTCTCACCCACTCTTTCCTAGTACCCATTAATGACCCAACACACTTCACATGAGATTTCATGACAGTTTGGGCTTAGTTGGAGCTCCTTTGGTCCACCTAGGGGGGATTGGGGTCAATTCTCATCATGACACTTGTACGTTCCCAATTGGTTGCCAGAGCCACTCAAATTTTGCCCAATGTATTATAAATGTGTAACATAACATCTATAGGATGCAATGATAATAATATGATCAGAAATTAGCACCATTCACATGTGTTATTCCATGTATTTTCTCTCTCTTTGTTGATTCTCTTGCACATTTTGTCAAACACTCCATGTGTGAATATTGTTCTAGCTCCTAGATATGATTAAGAAGTAAATTATTACATGGTATTAGAGCTAGTTGGATATACAAACAAATCTTGTGAGTTTTGAGTTGTTGTTTAGGGCATATTTCTAGAAAACTTGAGTGTTTGATTGCAGGTTTAACAACCATTTTGTTATAGGTTGCTCAAGCAGGATGGAGAAAACTTGAGATCTACTTACTCCATTCAATTATTTTGAGTGGAAGGCTGATATGGCCATTTAGTTGTGGTCCAAGGGCTTCTATCGGGTCACCATGGGAACTGAGAACGAGCCAAATTCTGTTATGGAGAAAGCTAAGTCTTTTAATAGGATTGATGAGGCCTTTGGTATGCTCTGCCTCGGAACTTCAAGAGAAATTCTCTTTCACATAGAAATTCTTGGCACACCGAATGAAGATTGGGTCAAGTTTGAGTCACTATTCGGGTAGACAGATGAACTGAGAGGCCATCATCTTGAAAATGAGCTAATCTCACTAAGCCCAGCTCACTATGAGTCCATTCAAGATTCATTCACCAAGTTTAAAGCATTGGTACTTCAGATAAAACAATGTGGCATAGAGAAGAAAATTGATCATCTTATCTTGTCCATCCTTTCTAAGTTGGGGCTGGATTATTCTATATATGTTTCGACATTTCACTCTAGCAAAATTACAAATAGAAATTGGAAGATGCCTGCGCTAGCAGATTTTATGGAGTCTTTGACTCAAATTAGGACAAGCTCATACAAATGGGAACCATCATAAAATCCAAGGTTCAAGCCCTTTCTGCTGGTGTATCAAATCAATCCCAGAGCAAGGAGAAATATTTGAAGCAAAAGGAGAAAGAGAAGAAGGAATCAAGTTCAGAAATCTCTAGTTCTACTGATGGGAGCTCGAGATCCAGTAGGAGGAGAAACAAGAGAGAAAGACCCACATGTGATTATTTCATAGGTTCACATATTGAGAGATCTTGATTCAGAAAGAAGATGGACATCATGACCAAGCTCCTTGAGGAGAACCATATTGCTCTTCCAAAATTTGCAAAAAGATGGGAGCTCAAGCAAGGAAATGGTAAGCCTGAGTATTCCTTGGGTGTATGGGTAAAACCCAATTTTGTTTTATATGTTTCTAATAGCTCTATTTCTGATTCACATTCTGATATATCAGAACCTGAAACCTCCATCCCTTCTTTGAAAACATTCCTAGTCAATTCATCAAAGCTTCCTCCCAAAACTAGTAATTTTTCACTAGCTTTTGATGTGCCTTCTGAAATCCCTTTCCCAATCCATTTATATATTTCCATTTATGATTTTGAAGATGATATACAGGCTGATATACATCCTATGACATTCATTGACTCATTTTCCCAACTACTTCATGACCAAAATAACAAACAACCCTCGAGTTCACTAGTTGGAAATTTGTGCCTAGCTTCCAATACTATGTCTCTTATATATGTTGCCGCTATGTCTTGTATGTCTTTCATTGGTTGTGTTAGCACTATGTTTAAAATTTTTCAATTATATATTTAAAGGGTTTGAAAATGATCTTATTTCATGGATTTCACGGGAAACGACTTTTAGGTTATCTGGTCTGTAAGTTTCGTTGTAACACCCCGATTTTGACTCGCTTATATTAAATGCATATGATGTATATATTGTAATTAATCGTGGTGTGGAGATAAAGGAAAAATCCCCACCATCGATTTAGCATTTTATGTTTCAGTGATTAAAATCATTGCCGATGGTATTTTGTGCTAAGTCGACACATTATAATTTTGAATCATCATGTAAATATGCAATTAATTAAAAACCCACAACTAGCTATGTCAATGCAACAATAATGAGAAGGGGCATGATTTCTTAAGGATAAGGTGGGGGGGAATATTCAACCTTTGGGGCCAATGGGGAAAATACAAATGTCAGAGGGAGAACCCATCAAAACTTTCAACTACCTTTCTTGGCTCATTCACCCAATCATTTATTACTACCAGAAATTGGTTGGGTTGGTTATTGCATGGGATGAGCAAGGTATGAAAGCCCAAATTTGAATTGGAGAAGCCATCAATTTTTGGGAAAAGTGTTTTGACTCCTTAGGTAAGAAAAAACCCAAAACTGTAGGCCATTCTACCATGCTTTCACTTTGGCATGTTTTCCTCACCATTTTTCCTTCATGTGAGCTCTCTCAGGCATCCAGAACCGCTTGCGTGTGTTTTCATTCCACGTTTTTGGCTATTGGCTTCATTTTCCCATGGATGGGAGTTCGTTTTTGTAATTCCATGGATTGGGTTGGGTTTCCTCACGTTTTTGGAGCTTTTGGTGCATTTTTCATTCACATTTTTGCAATTTCATGTGTTTTTACCATGGTTGTGAAGTGTTTTTGTTAACTTCTAGTGACTGGGATCTCTATTGGGCATTTTGGTGTTGTTTCCACATGCCCACGGTGGGGAATTTCATTGTTTAGTGTTTCCAAATGAGTGGTAGAACAAATCCATGAATTTTGGGTGATGTTGAGTTTGTTTTGGCCACGTTAGGGCCATAAACGACTCTAGAATTCGAGTTGCTCAGTTTGAGCCGTTTTAATCAATTGCCATACCTGATTTGGCCTCTGTGGTGTGTTCCCCTTTAAATTCCAAAGCTGTGAATTGCTATGTATTCTATGGTTTTTGGTCTTTGGACTGTTTGGGAGTGTGAATGGAGTCTGAGTCTGCTTGAAAAACCTAGTGTGTGCAGGAGCCTCACAGACAGAGCTAGAGGGATGGATTTCTTCTCTGCACCCCCTGAATAGCACTAGAAGGGAAGGCATGGCCTGAGGGACTGCATAGCAGAGAAGGGGATGTTTCCTTGTGTTGGGTGTGTGTGTATTTCTTAGAAGTCAGACTAGTTCTAGTGCAAGTGTCCATAGCTCTTGTATTGAGCTCACTAGCTTAGCAGCCAACCTTTCCAGCTCCCTATTAGCCTGATAAACGAAACTGTGTTGGATTGGTTGAGTTTTGTGTATCCTTGGCTACATGTGAGCCTGCTAGTTTCCCCTTATTCCTTATGGAATCATGCCCATCTCAGGGGTGGCAGTGTTGCTGAGTGATTGATGAGCACATTGGCCTATGTTTGGGTGGAACGTTGCAGTGACATAGCTAGTTGTGGGACAAGCTTCTTCTAAGATAAGTATTCTTGTGTTTAAATCCTTGCAACTGTGTTTGTTTTATAAATCCATATGAACATGTTAAATGTTATGAATGAATGAAATTTCTTCTGTTGTTTGATGATCATTTATGCATCTATGCATGTTTAAGTTCAATGCATTTTATATTATGTTCATGGGGCTATATTTCCTGGAATGTTAACATTATAGTCACGTCCTCTCACTAGTAGAAGGGTGGAGGACATGAAATTTGTCATCAAGAACCATTGGACAGAAAGGGATCAAGATCTACAGAGGTGTCATTATGTGGGTTGAAACATGTAGCAGTGGGATATAGATAAAATGTGTTGAGCTTCAATGGTATAGATTTAAAGTGATGAAGATCAACGATGGAGAAGCATTTTTCCAATAGGAGATGCAAGGTAAGAGGCGGTTTTTGGATTAGTGAAGCTGGTTAAAGGGGAGAAGTGTTGGAGGGTCGAGATCAACACTAAGTCAGATCTATGAACCTAAGGGATTCCGCTCGATAAACATGTGTGAAAGAAGAGACTTTTTCAAATCGCGAAATATGGTAAAGAGAGAAAGGATCGGACGACTGTGATAGAGGCAAAGATAGATTTGTGGTCATAGTTAATTTTGTGATCTAAACTAGCACTGATGAAGTTTCAATCTTGGATCACGAAAGGTGGTGGAAGCTACAACAATCGACGGTCAAGACACGGAATAGGGGTAGATTGATGGATATAGTATTTTCCGCGATACGAAAGTCCCCGATCAATTGTAGGAGGGAAAATCGACAAAGTGTTAAGGCTTTGGAGTTGAACAGTCTCAATGAAGGTCGTTTATTGATCAATGGTCATTGTTGATTCTCCTAAATCAAACTATGAAGGTGGTTAGTGTTGGATGTTTAGCGCTAAGATACTGTGTGCCGAATGTCCAAATGGAAAAATAAAAGGATCCGCTTGGAAATTGAAAGGTTCATTCCTTCTGAGTTATAGAGATGAAGCAAACTATACTGAATGTATGAAACGCTACGGGAATGGATAGGATAAACACTATCAAAAGCATGAGTGTTTATGAAAATGACAGAGAAGGAAGGCCATGTACATGTGTGATGTGGGTGCAGTTTGGGTTCGGGTCGGCCAGATCAGGAGCAATGGTATGGAACCTGTTCAACCCAAGGAAGGTCATGTCATGGTCAGGTCTAGTACAGGGAAATACATCCTTGCGTATGATCTGAAAAACAATCATATCCCTCGACACCATTTATGGTGTGTCTCATGTGAAAATGATGCCCATGGCATAATAATCCTTCTCAACTCAGAAATACATCACAAGTCTTACGTAAGAAGCAGCAATAGATCATGAAGCCTAGATTTTTGAAGCTGTGAATATGGCCCTTACATGAAGCAAAAGGATTGTGGCCAACTAAGACCATTACAAGTACTACTATCAGCACAATTAAGAAGGAAGAGGATTATCGAGTCCAAATGCCGTGATCCATATGGATGGCTATGCAACATCACAGGAGGCGACAATATCGGATTCCCAATAGCAAATGAGATTACTCACCCATGTGTCCGCTTGTGTAACCATTATGATGACCAACTAAGAAGTGTGTGACAATGATGACCAGTCTTCTCTGCTCTCATCCTCATCATCCTATATAAACGCCATCCTACTAAATCACTGGAGAATAAGGAATGATAAAAATCTAAGAAGGAAATTCAGAGTGTTAGTTTGCTTAAAGTCTAGCGTTTTGTGGTGGTTTGCAATGCCTATTTGGTTTGAGAAGATCGTCTTTCAAGGAGTGTTGATGGTTGGCAAATATGCCATTTCGTTCATGTGTCTCCTTGGTCATTTACACCAAGAAAACACCATCCATTGGGGGACATATGTGAAGCACTTCGAGAGATATGCATGTTTTCATAAAACCATACCTCCTGCTGCGTGGTGCTTGGGTTTTCATGTCCTATGGGGGTCCTTCTAGAATCCCTAGAGTCAATTGCTTCCTCCAAAGCTTTGGTACATGGTGACCATGTTTAGCAGCGACCAGTAGGAGGGAATGCTCGTGCTAGGGGGGTGGGTGTCCAAAGTCTTCATCATCACCTTCATGTCCTCCACATGCCCACTTTATCTGAGGTGGTGATGAGGTTGGAGGCACACCCGGTTGTATTTCCTATAGAAGAGCCCACCTCAGAGGAGGTGAGGAGTACAAGAATGACAAGACACTGCAGAGGCTTGTTTCTGCTAGGAGCAATGCGTCTCTTCTTCAAATCTCCTCGAATAATAGTGTTACTTGGTGAGGGTGAGGCTATGAAGAAGGTTGAGCCTAGAAAGGATATAAACTCCCTTGCTAGCTCTAAAACCATGTAGAAAGGTGCCTTCGAGCATGATACAAACATAAGGGAAGAACACGTTGCTGACCTGACAAGAATGACAGGTGGTCGAGCCAAATTAGCCTGGAGCTACCAGAAGCTTCTTGAGATGTATTTTTCATGAACTACAAGCTCAGAAACTGAAACAACGTGCTATCACCCAGACCAAGCATGCACACTAACTCCATGATGTATGTTTTGAATATATGTAAACCATGGTATAAGTACCACGCTATAGTTGTTAAGTTTTGATTATGACTGTAAATAGTTTCATAACTGCTTCTAAGGACTAGCCTCGGAGTTCTAAGGCATTATAAATAGGATCCCCATAGAGGAGAGAAGGGTTGGGAATTTTTAAGAGTAGGGGCTCTCCATTGTAATATGTTTTCATTTTTTAGTTGAATAAAATTGCAGAAGCAAAATGATAAAATCTCATGGCAGAGATTCTTATGCCATCTCTTTCTTCAATAAGTAACTTTCTTTAAGTGATTGTCATCATGTTTTCATTCCAGTGTGTATTTTCTTTCATGTTTGGGAATCAGTGTATATGGACCAGAATTCATCTTGCATGATCTAGGCCCATTGTTTAATCATTTTCAAATATTTTCTTCTGAAGTCTTGTAGAATTCACTCTATCTAGGTTCTTTGTTAGATGGGTTATCTCCCTCTGTCTACTAATCCACTTGCTAATAAAGCCATATTGAAGAAATAGTGTCTGTCTTGCCTCTGTCCACAAATTTTTGGACTTCCTACCTCCCACAACCATTTTTCAACTCTAATAGCCGACTCCATGGCCCAATGGTATTCCCCTAATTATCCCACCAAACTTTATAAAAACCAACTTGTTCTATTTAGAAATATGACCTTCTGGCTGTCCTCAATTGAATATCTTGAGTATGAAAACATCGTAAATAGTGAGATATCCCTCTCTGATTGTATTGGGTTAGAAATACAGTTAAAGCGGTTTTGATGTTACCCCGAGATTTACCTTCCGCAACCTGGGTACGTTCTAGGTGTTAACAGGTTAGACAGCCATATCATTGGCCTTCATGGGACTTTTGTTCCATATGTCTAGACTTGCTTTCACCACCCATGGTTCAAATCTTAAGTCTCCAGACCTTCCAAGTTCGCTCAATTGCAATTGTGATCTAGTTTTTCACTCTCCTCTTCCTATGGATCCATTCACTCATGGAGACACCATACCTCTGATATTTTCTCCTGTGTATGACATATATTCTGATATTCCAGAGCCTCGTGATATTTTTTACAGATTTGTGAAGGTGCTTCATCAAATTGCGAGAAATGTTCATGGTTTTATTCATGATATGGCAGCTACACATAATGCATATTTTGTTGAATCTTTTGATGTTATTTGGGAAAGAGTTTGCAGAGATATATTTTCCATGGTTGATTATGCTATTAGATCATAGTTTTCTTGCAAAAAAATACATTCTTATGATTCCCCTCCATCATCAAATGATGACCATCAAAGGGCCTCTCCACATGATCTTTGTTTACAGCACTCTGATGCATTGATGCATGATCTTGGCATCCACAACATCTTCACAAGTCCATCACCAAGAAGTTGTTCTTTCAGCTCATTCAAGTGAAGAAGAGGACCTATTGAAGACATTTTTTTATCTCTGCCATATCCATTTTTGAGGGGAGGTTTTGTCCCATAAGGTTTTCCTCCTTACCTGAGTTACATGGATCAATAAATTTTTTCTTGTAAAAGGTGACTTGTGCCTTAGTTGCCAAGGCCTTAATAAATTTTTTTAACTAAATTTTACTAATTCTGGATTAAGGGGAGGTGTAGGAGTAGTAATACATCCTTATTACATAGTCTTTACCTTAGGCTAATTTTATTTTCCTTCATGCAATGATAGGCTAATTTTATTTTCCTTCATGCAATGATATCCTATGGTTCAATACTTGGGAGAGCTGATTCAACAATATAATTGGTTATTTTGGCATGTTCACACCTATAACAACACTCTAGGTGGTCAACCCAACACATGTGCACCTCATTTAATTCCTTGGGGTGCTACCTCCTTGATTTATGGGGCCCTCATTTGACAAAGTGTGCTAGGGGTGTATTTGGCCTGTTTTAGCTCTCCCAGGAGCATTTATTTCCACCTAGAGCACCCCAATCACCTCTATTCTCTCACCCACACTTTCCTATGACCCATTGATGACCCAACACACTTCACATGAGGTTTCGTGACTGTTTGGGCTTATTTGGAGCTCCTTTGGTCCACCTAGGGGGGATTTGGGTCAATTCTCATAATGACACTTGTACTTTCCCAATTGGCTGGCAGAGCCAATTGAATTTTTCCCAATGTATTTTAAATTTTTAGCATAACATCTATAGGATGCAATGATAATAATATTATCAAAAATTAGCACCATTCACATGTGATATTCCATGTATTTTTTGTCTCTTTGTTGATTCTCTTGCACATTTTGTCAAACACTTCATGTGTGAACATTGTTATAGATCCTAGATATGATTCAGAAGTAAATTCTTACAGGTCTTGAACCCTTGGTTGTAATCCATTGTGTCTTAAAATAGATATGTTATTTTTTGACAGGTTTAAAAGAAAATAATGGAAAGTTATCCATTTATTACTTATGTTTAATACTTGTTGTTATGTGAAGATGTATATGTAGTAAAATAATGATGTTTCTAAATAATAGTAAATATATTTAATGATTCCTACTATGAAAATTGTTTAAGTAGTAAAATCCATTCTCATGTACTTAACTTGTAATTTACAAGAAAGAAACTTTCCTATTTTTTTTGAAAAACAATAAATAATTCTGGAAACTTTCATCATTCATAAATCCTTTAGAATAAACAGAAAATGAATTAAAGACAATAAACCAGTAACAATATAGAACCTGTTAACTTTTGAAGTGGACAAACATCAAAAGAAGACCGTTCCTCCCAACCGTCTCTTGAAAGCAGCCAAGATTACTTGCTTTAGGACCCCCGAGTCTGTTCACTAAACCACCAGGACAAAGATACTGCATATGATCTTGTTTTGTTCTCTATTTAACTTATCATTCACACCTGCAATCAATACTCTATCAATTCACTTTAGCTTTCTCTGTATCGAATTTTCTCTTATGTGCATAACTTTTCAGTTTCCAGTAATCCACAAGGTTATAATCTCTAGAATTTAGTGAACCTCCTACTCATTCAATGGGTATATATGTGCTTGCCTAGGTATTTGGGTTAGTTTTGTAATTAAATAAGCCACTTGCTCAGTTACTCATTTCTTGGGAACATGACCACAACTATAGGGAAGTTTCCTCCTGCATCAGCTAGAAAGTGAATGTTGTTGCTGCCATTTGTTGTTTTTTCCTTCTACACCAGATCATTCGTCCTAGTGGGATAGTGAACACTCTTCAACAATCCTCTTTGGATAGGTGTCTCTTATTTTAATTATTAAATAATAAAATATTCAATTACAGTCATCTTTGGGTCAACAACATAAAATTTTACAATAACTTTTAAAGTTTTTCACAACATAAAATGTTTTTAGTTTTAGGTGGGTTACAAACACCCCCTCTTAAGTTCAACATCATCCTCAATGTTGCTTAAATATCATCTGATTCTTCCTGGAACAAAATTGGATATGCTTCCGACATATGACTCTCCAATTCCCAGGTTGCTTCATCTGGACTAAGGTGCTTCCATTTCACCTTTACTTGTCCAATGGTGCATTTCCAAAGAAAACTTTCTCTCTTGTCGAGGATACAATCCGATTTCACCTGAAAATATCCTTCTGGTTCTACTTGGATAACAATATAATCAATTACATGAGTAGCATCATGTACATACTTTTTCAATATAGAAATATGAAATACGTTATGTATTTTGAGATTAGGTGGAAAACCTAACTGATAAGACACTCTTCCAACTCTTGACAATATCTCAAATGGTCTACAATACCTGGGTGCTAATTTATCACAACTCCCAAACTTAAAAGAGTTTTTTTTGGGTTTTACCTTGACAAAAACATGCTCACCTACGAGTGATTCCATGAAGATGGGTAACACTTTTTGGCCAAATTTGGCGATGAAAACCTGATTTTTTACTCATGTGCTAGATAGAAGCCCTCAAAACACATATATGCCATGTGAATTTTGACTTGCAGTAAAAAAACAAATTGTAGAATATTATGTTGGCTTCATAGTGATATTTTTTTTAAAATATTCCGATGTCATTTAATGTGTGATTTTTTGCATTTAATGAATTGTGTGACCTTAAAAATTTGAAGAAGTTAATAAGTGGCTCGTGTCCACGTAGAGTAATTCAATCCTGCATTAATAATTTAAAAAAATATATATATATGAGCATGATCTACATAAAATGCAGTGTGATGTGCATATTTTTTTGTTAATTTTTTTTGCATTATACAATTATTTATTATTTTTCGAAAGTGACCACATTCGATTTCAGCGTCGTTTTAAACACATATTTGTCCACGTAAAGCAATTTTTTCTATTTTTTCAAAAATTGAAAAACCAGAGATACCCTTTTGAAGAGAACACGTCAATATGTGATGTGTGCATTTTTAAGAATTTTTTGGTTGTGTATTTTTTACTCTGCGGATTTTTCTTTGAGCTGCTTCGAAGTTGCAGTGTGGTTTTCTAAGTATAAGTTTTAGAAGTAATTAAAAAATAAATTTCATATGAATGCCAAAATGCGTGTATGATACCTCAATGGATAGAAGATTCGTTGGTGAATTTATTGGTATCAACTCCGCTCAGTTATGTGCTAGGAATGGAAGGGTTTACACCTCTGCAAGGCACAAAAAAAATTTCATTTGTTTGAATGTGGGCTAAGTCTATTTTCTTAAGCCCTCGACCGAGGTATGAACCTCGACCGAGGTATTTAAATACCTCGGTCGAGGTATTAACGAAACCTCGAACGAGGGTTTGTAAATCCCTCAACCGAGGGTTTAAAAAACCCTCGGTCGAGGTTTCGTTAATACCTCGACCGAGGTATTAGCTCGGTCGAGGTCCTAGTCATGTAATATTCAATGGAAAAAGAGCAACCTTAAGAGTTATAAAAATGGGTCTTGGAGTATTTGGAGTATTAGGAGTATTAGATATGATTGATCAAATGGGTCTTGGAGTATTTGTAGAAATAGGCCTTGGAGTATTAGGATTTATAGATATGATTGATCAAATCTATGACTCCTATTACTCCTCGACCCATATCTACAGATCTACACATAAAATTTAGAGGAAGCAAAAGTAGTAATGTTTTTACATGTTTCTTCTTCAAGGTAACTCCAGTCTTCGAGCCGTCGCGTTAGTGGCTTTCTATGCATGCCGTAGTTGTTTCACAGGCTCCATGTCAATGTCAATGTCAATGACAGTGATTATTGTTACTTGTCCATTTGGTTCGCTGGCTAAAACATCGCATTGAAAGGACAAGTAACAATAATCACTGTCATTGACATTGACATGGAGCCTATGAAACAGTTACGGCATGCATAGAAATCCACTAACGCGATGGCTCGGAGACTGGAGTTACATAAAGCTCAATTATAATGAATATATTTTGCAGTCTTTGGTAATTTAGTGATTCCTTGGCCTCCTTTTATAAAAAATTTTACAGAGGCACCTCGGTCGAGGTATTTACCTCGATCGAGGTCCATACCTTGAACAAGTTAATACCTCGGTCGAGGTATTTATTAACCCTCGGTCGAGGTTGACCGAGGTTTTAACACCTCGAACGAGGTCCATACCTCGACCGAGTTAATACCTCGGTCGAGGTATTTATTAACCCTCAGTCGAGGTTGACCGAGGTTTTAACACCTCGACCGAGGGTTAATAAATACCTCGACTGAGGGATGAACAAAACCTCGATCGAGGGCTTGATAAAACCTCGTTCGAGATATTAATACCTCGGTCGAGGGTTTAACAAGCCCTCGACCGAGGTGCGTTTTTTTGTTTTTGCCGAAATGTGTTTGCCAAAAAGTGTTACCCAGGTCCGCGGATTCACCCCTACTTGGAATTCTTTCTGAGTTCTTTTAAGGTATGCATGACTCTTTTGTGTGTCCTGTGCAATTTTCAAATTGTTTTGTACCTGTTTCACTGTTAGTTCCATTTTTTTCATAAGTCAGGTCCTAACATTAATTTGTCAACCAGATTACTCCATGAAATGGGAGTACTACATTTCCTATCATACAATATTTCAAAAGGACTAAGTTTAGCTGAAGCTTGATAATGATTGTTATAAGAAAACTTGACTAAGTGCTGATATTCTTCCCATTTATTTGGATGATCCCTAATATACATCCTTAACATATCTTCTAGAACTTGATTTACTTTTTTTTTTTGTCCATCCTTTTGAGGATGATAAGCGGTACTAAAATTTAATTTCGTGTCCAATCCTTTAAATAATGACTTCCAAAAATTACCGATAAAATTAGGATCCCTATAAAAAGTTATCATCTTAGGAATTCCATGCCAACGAAAAACTTCCTTCATAAAAATATTAGCAATATTAGCATCCTTAAAAGTAGTTTTAACGGGTATAAAATGAGTTGTTTTGCTAAGTTTGTTTACCACTACCATCACATAATCATTTTACTTTTGAGTTTTAGGCAATCCTGTTATGAAATCAAGGTTGATAATTTCTCATTTCCAATTTGGGATTGGTAATGGTTGCAATAGAGCTGTTGGGTGTCGATGCTCAGTTTTAACCTATTGGAATTCTATACACCTAGCTATATATTCAGCCACTTCATTTTTCATATTGGGCCAGAAATAATATTTTCTTAGCATTGTTATCATCTTTTGGTAACCAGGATGTCCTGAGTAAGGACTCTTATGTACTTCATCTAAAATGTACAATTTAATTGCTGGTACATTGGGTACATATAATCTGTTTTTATACATCAAACCTTTTTCATTCAAACTGAAATGTGTTTTTATATTTTCATATTCATTTTATGTAACTTTTTCTCTTAAATTTTGATAATTTTTATCCATTTTTACTTTGTCTTCAAACTTATCGTCCAACTTTGTTTTATAGATGCTAACAACGGCTATAAAATTCAGATTTTCATTTCTGCATCAACCACCTTATTCTCTTTTCAGTTTATACATTTGATCTCAAAATCATATTCACTAAGGAAAGCTAACCATCTTTCTTTCCTCACGTTCAAATTCTTTTGATCAAACAAATATTTCAAACTTATGTTATCAAACATTAATAAAAATATTCTACCAATTAGATGATGGAACCACATTTACAAGGCATATATTATGGAGACCAACTCTAAATCATAGGTAGCATAATTATTTTCATGTTTTTTTACTTTCTTGATTCATATGCTATTATGTAACCTTCTTACGTTAACACTCCACCTAAGCCCTCATTGCATGCATCAGTGCATACAACAAAGTTTTTATTCGGATCTTCTATTTTTAAGATAAGTGCAATGGTTAATAATTATTTTAACTTTTAAAAGCTTTTTTCACATTTTAAATCCCATAGAAATCTTTTTGCCTTTTTCTGTAAGAATGTTATGGGATTCGCGATCCTTGGGAATCCTTCTATGAATTTTTTATAATAACCTATAATCCCCAATAACGATGGTACATCCGATACATCCTTAGGAACATGCCATTCCATTATTGCTATTATTTTATAAGGATCCATTGATATCCCTTCCTTGGATATCACATGGCCTAGATATTGTATTTTATCTTTAAAGAATTCACATTTACTAAATTTAACGTACAATTTGTGTTCTTTCAAAACTTGTAATATTATCTATAAATGTTTATCATGTTTTTCTTTTGTTATTGAATAAATTAGTATGTCATCGATAAATACAAGTATGAATTTATCTAAATACTTACTCAAGACACTGTTCATTAAACACATAAAATATGTTGGAGCGTTCGTTAGCCCAAATGGCATAACTACAAACTCCATTGTGTTTGTAATGGGTTCTGAATACAGTTTTAAATATATCTTCATCTTTAATTCTGACTTGATGATATCCATATCTCAACTCTATTTTTTAGAATATCGTTTCTCCACGTATTTGATTGAACATATCATATATGAGGGGCAATGAATATCTCTTTTTAATTGTCCTTGTTTAACTGGCGATAATCTATACATAAGTGTAAGGTATTGTCTTTCATTTTAACAAATAGAATAGGTGCTCCCTAAGGGGATACAATTGGTCTTATGTATTTTTTTATATATTTACTCCTATAGTTGTAGTTTTAATTCATTAAGTTCTAGGATATTAATCCTATAATAAGCTGTTGAATTGGGTACAACTCCAGGTACTAATTCTATAGTAAAATCCAATTCTCTTTTCAGAGGTAATCCTGAAATTTCTTTCGGGAATACATTCGAAAATTCTGTTAAAATTGGTATATCATCAAATTTTAATTTATATTCTTTATTAATGTATTCATCATTCATTACATATACAACAAAATCTTTGCAACCTTTACGTACAGAATTTTTCATTTGTAAAGTTGAAATCTGTCTAATAGAAACTTTTCTAGGTATTCCTTTTACTATAACTGTTTCTCCAATTTCATCTAAGCATGTAAATGTTTTCTTAAAGAAATTTAAAACTAGTCTATGTTTTTCCAGCCAATCCATACCTATTAAAACATCATATGACCCTAGAGGTAATACATTTAATTTCACTTGAGTTTTGAATTGACTCATAAAAATGTCACAATTTTCAACATAGCTAACTACCTTTCTCTTGGTTCCTGGAGCTAACTGAACTAGCCAAGATTTTTCAAACGTATTCAAATGCAAATTACAACTTTCTGCTATAGTAGGTGATACATAGCTTAAACTAGCACCTGGGTCTATCAAAACAGAAATGGGTTTGTTCTTGATCATACCTTCTATTTCCACCATAGACATTTGGTGGTCAGTCTATCAATTCTCCAAAGATGCATTTATCCTGGGCATATCATTTTCTACGTCACCAACAATTTCTTCTTCCTATATTGTATGCACATTGCTGAAATTCCTCTTTCTGTTTGGATAGTCCTTCACATAATGAGGTTCCTGACACTCCTAGCATTTTGCAGGTTCTCTTTGTTCATTATTTTTAACATGACTGTTAGGTAGATCTTTGTTCTTTGCTACTGAAACATTCTGCTGTGAATTACTTCTTAAGTTTTTCCCCTGATAAGTATTCTTAGAATAGTTTCAGAAATTATTTCCAAAATTTTTGTTGGACTTAAAGCCTTTTCTTTTTTCTTCAAAATTATTTGTTCTTTTAACCTTCCAGTTAGGTACACCTTCTCTTTTATTTTTGCTTTGTTCATAGAAAAAATTAGCCTTCCTCATTGCTTCCTCAAGGATTTTTGGATTGCTGTATTCCATTCTGTCCTTGAAGGTAAAAGTTAAACAACTCAGAAACCTCTATATCTTAGGATTTTCATCGATGATATAAGGTACCTATCATAGTAAAATTAAAAAATTTACTACTTAATTCCTTCATAGACATTAAACCTAACTTAAGGTCAAAAAATTCCTTAGCCCTTTCTTTGTAATATTATTCAAACAAAAAATTTCTTTTAAAGTATTTCTTAAAATTCCTCCAAGTTACATACTTTTCTCTAATGTTTTTCACTCTTGTTATATCTTGCCACCATATATCAGCTTTTCAAGTTAAGTTATAAATAGCCATTCTATCTTTTAGCATGTTTGAGTAATTATAGATTTGAAAATAATTTTTCATATCTGAAAACCATGCCTTGGATTCTTCTCATTTTCCCACCTCACCATTAAACATTGGGGTTTTTATCTTCTTAAACTCTCCTGAAATTTCTTCGTAAAGTTTATATTTTTTCTTTTTAGGGTTGTTGTCGCTATCACTACTTTGCCTGGAATATTTATATTTCTCTCGGTGTGACCTAACATTAATTCATAAAGAGGAATTACTTTCATTATCAGTGAATTTTATCTTTTTACCTTTACGCTTGTAGGATATAGTTCCATATTCATATTCATGTTCTTTTCTTTAATCATTTCCTTCATTATGTAATTTATTCAGCAATATTTGATTTAATTATTCCTGTGCTTTTAGGATTCCTTCGTAATCTTCCTTAACATTATGTAGCTTGGTCTTTAAGTCTTTATAGTTCGAAGTAATTCATATGGTTGATTATTTAGTTCCATGTATATATTATCTAGATTATTATGATGTGATCCATCCCGGACAGATCCCTCTACTCCTTCCATTTTCCTACAAAATGAAATTTATATTTTTGTACATAAACAATTTTTAAACATAAGTCAGTAATTTGTTTTCCTGTTTTTGTATTGAGCATGCGATTTGAGCCAAACTTCAGGCCTAGTATTTGAAATCGTGCTTTGATACCACATGTAAACAACTCCAAAAATTCCATAAAAAAAAATTAATATGAAAGGTTTAGATCAATATAAGACCTAATCCGATTTCACATAGCTTCTAAGAAATAAAGCAAACCCTACATTCCATTATAAATTTAAGACTTAACATATAATGAAAAATTGTAACATTGATACCTAACAAATTGAAATGTGATCACTTCATTAATGATTCATATGACACTATACTAGGATACAGCTTTTAAGTCTTCAAAATAAATTACTTTCTTTCAAAAGTTGATGTGTCGTGCATTCCTTATCGTATGTTACAGATTGAGTGCTTGTTTTGGTTTTTCCATAAGGATGGACTTCTTCATGCTTTTAATTGTTTTAAGTCTTCTTTCTACAACCCTATTTTGATGTGGCAGTTACAATGCTAAAGGTCTTACTTATCTTATTGTAAGCTAATGCATCTTTCTTTTACTTGTATTAATGCAGGTGTCCTAAATGATAGATTAAACCCCCCCTTGCATCCAAACAACCTAACTAGCCAAGTTAAAAACACACCAAGATGTAAATGAAGTGATTAAAGGGAAACAGAAGATCTTAATTCTTGACTATAGAGAGTGGGTAACAAAATTTCGATCTACATGGGGTAGGTAAAAGATTAAAGCACCCATGTGATGATATTTGGTGCCATCCAACTATAAAAGGAAAATAAAACCCTAAAGAAAATAAAATGGTTTAGTATTCTGTGTTGTGGGATGGTGATGAGAGCCAAGGGCTCTTGGCCCTTCTAGTGCTCGACTCCATGATCTCCAAACTCCAATTTTTCCATAACTCACCACTGATATTCAACTCCACCACCTGTTCCTTTGTAGAGCAATCACCACAGTTTCCTTTGCTGAGCAAATCATCGTCGAGGTAAGCTATTTCTTCATTTTTTTGTTAGTTTCCAGTTTTTATGCCATTATAAAACATAATGCCAAACTCCAAAATTTTTAACCACCATTATTTACTTGTCTAGAAGGAGGTTTCGTTGGTTTCCTTCGAAGATACTGGTTTAAAATAGTTCAGGTCAAGGGTGGCGCCAAAGGGTCCTGGTAAGACCAAAAATCCTTTAAACCTACGGTCCCTGACAGTGTGATACAAAAGGTTATGGAAAATCTGGAATGGAGTTCTCTTTTTGGTCTAGCTTCATTTGGATGTTACAAGGGTTTATACGAGCCCTTCTGTTTTATGGTAAACACTCTTTTGATTTTTCCTCTACAATGTTAATGTCAAAGATGAAAAGTTGTTTATGATGCTTTTAGCTATGCTAGGGTTAAAATTCCCCTTTTGGTTATAGATCGTGGCCCGAAGTTGTATTACAGTCATTTCTATAAACAAAATGAAACTTTTACTGTAAATATTATAACAGAGTTGAAAGGGAAAACTGTCTCTGTGATTTTTACTTCTATATTTCTTTAATCCTTTGATTTGATATTTAATGAACTTTGTAAATTGATATATTTTTTGTTAATAATACTTTTTTTATTGTTTAAATCATTCATATCTTTCAGAACTGGTCTACTCTGTACATTTGTTATTTTGATTAAAAACTTTGTTTAACTCTTGGTACTACTCTGAAATTGATACTTTGTTTATTATTCAGTGAATAATAAATGTTTTCTAGGTTATCACTACTGCGTCGATTTTCAAAGGAAATCTATTTTGGTTTTAATATAGTTACGGACTCTTCCGGTTTTTATGGCCTATCTTCGTTGATGTTATGTTGAACTTGGGTGCCATATTGACAAAAGTTTCCCATAATAATTTCTATATCTAGGTGATTTTGCTATAAGTTTTAGTTAATATATTACATGGTAAAAATTAGCCTTACAAGCTTCGAAACCTCGACTTGTGTAAAAACAATTTTAGATAGGGAAGTTTGTTTTATAAAGTGGTGAGTTCGAAGCTATCATTTCTTAACTGTAAATTTGTTTTTAACCCTAAATCATTTTTCATTTGTAACCAAATAATCCTTTCGGCTAAAACAGAATTGATCATGATTGTTTATTACACAGTAAGCCTTTCAGCTGTATGGGATTGATACTTAAATAAAATTAATATTTATATTTATATTTTATTTCTATGGGTCTTGAACCCTCGGTTGTAACCCATTGCGACTTAAACCAGCGTAGATCCAAATTCTAGGCTCTATCAAGCGCCGAGATGGATCAAATCTCTCGAGGTGCAAACCTCTTCTTAGGTATCCATTGATTTGATTCAAACCAAAAGACACATCTTTTTATTTAAGGTCCACATATAATTTTATTATTATTAATATTTAATATTATTTAAGGCTAACATATAATTTTATTTTTTATTTTGTTAGGAATGAACATTGCATCATTTCCCGGCACATATGGTTTTAAAACCATATGCAAGGCCCTCCTACAATCATGGGTTGTTTAGGAGGCCTTGCACATGGTCTTAAAACCATTTGCAAGGCCCTCCTACAATCATGGGTTGTTTAGGAGGCCTTGCACATGGTCTTAAAACCATTTGCAAGGCCCTCCTAAACCATGTACAATAAAACCATGGGTTGTTTGCGAGGCCTTGCACATGGTTTAAAGACCATGTGCAAAGCCTCCTAAACCATGTACAATAAAACCATGGGTTGTTTAGAATGCCTTGCACGTGGTTTTAAAACCATGTGGACAAGGCCAACATTTTTTGCGGATAATTCAATTTTGTGTTTTTTCTTTACCCACATATTTTTTTTACTGATAATTAAGTTTTTTACTTTTTTATTGTTTTGTTAGGTATGAAGATTACAACGTCTTCCCCATAATTGTTTTTGTGGCCGACATTTATTTTGGCCTATTAGAAAATTTATTTTTTATTAATAAAAATAAGGTTAAGAAAGTGATATTATTTTTTATTTTGTGTTACAAAATCTCTCCCATAATATTCACTATCACTATTATTTTTTGCCGACATGTTACAAACTTTACATCACGTGACAAGATCTCTCCCATAATATTCACTATCACTATTATTTTTTGCCGACATGTTACAAATGTTATTAACCTTACATCACGTTACAAGATCTCTCCCATAATATTCACTATCACTATTAGTTTTTGCCGACATGTTACAAACGTTACATCACGTTACAAGATCTCCCCCATACTGGGCTGTAGAGCGCCTCTCAGCGCAATTACCTGCGTAGATCCAAATCCTAGGCTCTATTAAGGACCGAGATGGATCAAATCTCTCGAGGTGCAAACCTCTTCTTAGGTATCCATTGATTTGATTCAAACCAAAAGATAGATATTTTTATTTAAGGTCCACATATAATATTGTTATTATTAATATTTAATATTATTTATGGCCAAAATATAATATTTTTATTTTGTTAGTAACGAACATTGCAGCATTTCCCCACAAATGGTTTTAAAACCATATGCAAGGCCCTCCTACAACCATGGGTTGTTTAAGAGGCCTTTCACATGGTCTTAAAATCATTTGCAAGGCCCTCCTAAACCATGTACAATAAAACCATCTCCAATGCCAACATTTTTAATTTTTACTTTTTTATTGTTTTGTTAGGTAGGAAGATTACAACATCTCCCCCCTATTAGATTGTTTTATTTTGGCCTATTAGAAAATTTATTTTTTATTAAGAAAAATAACGTTACTAAAGTGATATTATTTTTTATTTTGTGTTACAAAATCTCTCCCATAATATTCACTATCACTATTATTTTTTGCCAACATGTTACAAACGTTACATCTTGTTACAAGATCTCTCCCATAATATTCACTATCACTATTATTTTTTGCCGACATGTTACGTTACATCACGTTACAAGATCTCTCCCATAATATTCACTATCACTATTATTTTTTGCCGACATGTTACTAATGTTACATCACGTTACAAGATCTCTCCCATAATATTCACTATCACTATTATTTTTTACCGACATGTTACAAACGTTAGTAACGTTACATCACGTTACAAGATCTCCCCCATACTAGGCTATAGAGCGCCTCTCGGCTCAAATAGATTTGTTGTTTTTTGACAGGTTTAAAATAAAATAAAAGAAACCTATCCATTTATTACTTATGTTTAATACTTGTTGTTAGGTGAAGATGTATATGTAATAAAATAATGTTGTTTCTAAATAATAGTAAATATAGTTTATGATTCCTACTATGAAAAACTGTTTAGGAAGTAAAATCTATTCTCTTATACTTAACTTGTAATATACAAGAAATAAACTTTCCTACTTTTTTTTGAAAAACAATAAATAATTCTGGAAAATTTCATCATTCATAAATCCTTCAGAATAAACATAAAATGAAGTAAAGATAATAAACCAGTAATAATATAGAACCTGTTAACTTTCAAAGTGGACAAACATCCAAAGAAGACCATTCCTCACAAACTTCTCCCAAAAGAAACCAAGATTACTTGCCTTAGGGCCCCCGATCATGTTCACTAAACCACTAGGATGAAGATACTATGTAGAAGCCTGTTTTGTCCTCTCTTTAACTTAGCAGTCACTCTTGCAGTCAATACTCTAGCAATTCACTTTATCTTTCGCCTCATCGAATTTTCTCTTGTGTTCCTAACTTTTCAGTTTCCAGCAATCAACAAGGTTCTAATCTCTAGAATGTAGTGAGCCTCCTGCTCATTCGATGGGTATATATGTGCTTTCCTAGGTATTTGGGTTAGTTTTGTAATTAAATGAGCCACCTTCTCAGTTCCTCCTTTCTTGGGAACATGACCACAATTATAGGGAAGTTGCCTCCTCAATCAGCTAGAAAGTGAATGTTGTTGCTGCCATTTGTCATTTTTTCCTTCTACACCAGATCATTCCTCCTAATGGGTCAATGAACACTCTTCAACAGTTCTCTTTGGATAGGTGTCTTTTCTTTTAATTATTAAATAATAAAGTATTCAATTACAGACATATTTGACCATCCTTGGTCAACAACATAAAACTTTACAATAACTTTTAAAGTAATCTATTTTCACAACATAAAATGTTTTTAGTTCTAGGTGGGTTACAACTTCATCAAATTGGGAAGAAGATTCATGGTTTTATTCATGATATGACAGCTACACATGTGTCAGATTTTGTTAAATATTTTGATGTTATTTGGGAAAGAGTTTAAAGAGATATATTTTCCATGATTGATTATGCTTCTACATCAGAGTATGGTTGCAACAAAAGAAATTCTTATGATGCTCCTCCATCATCACATGATGACCATCAAAGGGCCTCTCCAAATGATCTTTGTCTACAACACTTTGATGCATTGATGCATGATCTTGGCATCCACAACATCTTCACCAAGTCCATCACCCAGAAGTTGTTCTTTCAGCTTATTCAAGTGAATAAGAGGACATGTTGAAGATGTTTTTGATCATCTCTGTCATGTCCATTTTTGAGGGGAGGTTTTGTCCCATGAGGTTTTCCTCCTTACCTTGGTTAGATGGACTAATAATTTTTTTTTGTAAAAGGTGACTTGTGCCTTAGTTTCCAATGCCTTAATAAATTAATTTGTGTAAGTTGTATTAAGTTAGGCTTAAGGTGGGGTGTTAGAGCAATTAATATACCTTAGTACCATTATCTACACCTAGGAGGCATTTTCATTTGTCTAGTACTTATGTTATATGATCCTGCTTATGCTATATTGGTCAATATTGGTCTATTAGCTTATTTATGTCTCATTAAATCACAGTTGAGGCGCTCCAATTTGATCATCTTGACAGTTGAGGCACTCTATTTTAATCATCCTGACATTCTAGGTGCCCGCATTGATTACAAACCACTTTTGCTTTGACTAAGGGTGCTAATGTGTGAATGTGGTTGTTTTGTGGTATTTTTTATCATTTATTGGCTCCTAGAGACTCACCCACTCACACATGTGTACTCCTATGCCTTGCATGCCTTCATTTATGCCTCCTTACATGTTCACACATGTATTCGTGACTATTTGGTTAGGTTTGGGAGCCTATTTGTCAACCTAGGAGGGTTTAGGGGTAAAACATTAGCATGACGCATGTATGCATTCACATGGCCTCCAAGGGATCACAAATTTACCCCAATGTATTATAAATATGTACAATACACATCTACAAGTTCTATTGTAATATAATGATCAATTATTTGCACCATTCACATGTGCTATTTCAGTCTCTTTTGTTGCTCTCTTGCATATTTTGTCAAATTATTTGATTATGAATACTTCCCTAGCTCCTAGATCTCACTAAGAAGCAATTATCATAGTTTCATAGTTGTATGATGTAAGAAAATTTTTGGAGGACCATCCTAGTGGAGATGAGGTTTTTCTCTAAGAAATATGAATTCTGTCACAGTAATCTAGGGACTAAACACAGTCTACAAATGATTCAAGACAAATTGCACATGAAAATGGTGTAACGGTACTACAAAAGAGTTTGTAGACCCTGTATAATCAATAATGAATGATAGTGTTAACCCAAAAATCCCCCACATAGTTGTCTATGGCCTACACCACCCAAGGACACCATCTCACAACACTCATTTCACTCCATAAGACCTTCCATTTGACCCCCACACCTCCAAAAGAGCTGGCAAGGATGAAGAAAAGGGATAAAAACCCCAAAAAAGAGCCCAAAATAGCCCCCTAGGAGCTAAAGCTCTCAAAAAGGGGCTAAAACCCCAAAAGGGGCTAAAGTTAGGGCGAAAGGGGCTAAAGCCCTGACCAAGGGCTTAAAAACCTAAAATCCCTTGGAAAAAATATGAAAGGAGGGTGGGGGGTCACTCTCAAAACACTCCTCATTTTTCATATTGTTATGTTTCCCGTGGATGCTTTGAGACCTCTTGCTCTCAAACCACCCACTCTCCCTCTCCTCCATCTCCATTTCATCAAGCCATTGCTTCCCAACCAAGAGAGAGGTGCTCCCATGAGCTAGGGCATGGTGGCCCATTTCCACCTAAGTGAGGTATAACTTCTTTTTCTGCATGTTTATTTACTTGTTTTGTTTCTTAACTTATATTTTCATTTGCAGGTTTTTCATTAACATTGTTTGCAGGTTGTCTCCATGATAGCTTAGGTTTATTATTGCAGGTTTTGGAGGCAGAACCCTAACATACTGTGTGCAAAGGGGTTCAACAATACTCCATCATCTTCTCTCCTTTATTTTCTTGTCATTAGCTATTAGATTCAGTTTACTATTGTAGTCATTGGTTGGATTAGCATAGGTTCAATTCGCAGCTCTGTTTTTACCATTTATCATTCTGTTTTTTACTGTTTTCTAAGGGTAGAAACCCACCCTTGTTCCCTATAGGCCCAAGGGAGCCATTTCTTCCCCTGTAGTGAGAATAAATTCTCACTACAGCTTTAGCGACTCCCCTTGGTCGATCCCACTGGATCCCTGGGAAAAAAAATTCAAGTTTTCAAGTTTTTTAGTTTTTACCCTAGTTTTCAAAAATGTTCTGTTAGATCTATTTAAATATGCTTTATTTCTTGTTTTTTGTTAATGCTGAATCCTCTGCTAGGATGATCTGAGTCAGACTGACCTAGTACTAGTTACTGTCGGCCAGATCTGACCCTGCATCACCAAAAACACCCCTTTCTAGAGCAAGTTGCTCTTATTGGGGGAAAACGTGAGACAAGGCGCACTTAATCCCTAGACAGGTGCATCTAGGGCACACTTAATCCTCAGACAGGCGCGACTTCATCCCAGGAGCTCAAGTTGCGGCTGTTTTGGCATTTTGTGTGACCCCTTCGCTCATTTCTGGAAAAATATCGCGGCCCCCTCGCGGGATTTGGTCAGAAATGTGTGGCCTGTCACACAGAAGTTGTTTTTCAGTTTAATTAGCAGTAATTTTCAGTTTTATAGGACTGTTAGTGCGGCCCAACCGCCTCTGTCCACCATTACAGGTCTCTTTTTATTCCAGTTTTCATTTTTTGCAAATCAATCAATGAACAATGTGTATATGCTAAATCAACCACTAAGGCTTAATAAAATCAACTAGTCTAACTAAAAATAACATAAAATTAACCATATTGTTGCCCCCTTCCTCCTCTACCCAGTCATCACCCTCTGGGGTATTCTGGGATACGACAAAGGGATAGCTCATATATATCTAGGCACTCTATGGCATTTTTCCCAAACCACTAAAACCAGGTGACTTGGAAGGTACGGGGGGTAGAGAAGGAGGGATTCTCACAGCGCTAAGCATCCTCCCTGCTTGACCAACCTATCACTTGGGAGGTGACCTGAGGATCTACGGATGGGCTTAGTCCCATTGTGTTGAGAGCCCAACGCCTTCTCTTGGTTGCAGAAGAATACCACTGAGAGGTAGACATGTAGTTAGGCCAACAATTCAGGGTTAATCACTACATTTGCTTACAAATTTCTGTTTATGTTTACATACAAAACCATGATGTGAACTCTACCATGAATTCATAAACCATATTGCAAACCAAATAACAGAACAAACAAGCAAATCAACACACCATACCAAATAATTAACCCAACTCAGTTCATGACACTGAGTAAGCCTTAAAATTTACAAAATTTACACTAAGTTCAATCAATTATGTAGTCTTTGAGGACATATGTCCCTGACTGCCACAACTATGGGAAGTACTTGGGCTTCGCCCAGAAACTTATTGTGAGGAGTACCACAGGAACCCCAAAGTATCTGGCCGCTGAGAGGAATTGCCAAGCGAAACGGGCAACGACCCCTTTCGATTGAGCAGAAGCACCCATGAGGAACAAGCCAAGTGATGTCTTCTAGCAGTCTTGGTGGCTGAGAGACCACCTTCAGCCAATAGGAAGCCATTGAAACTGGGGTCCAAATTTCATACACACAAGCGAACACAATTGATCCTCCACGATCTTCCTCACGCCTAAGAGGCGAACCACCACCATTTAGAACACTCAATTGGAACTATTGTAGCCATTCTCAACGATCTCCCACACCATCAGAGGGCCACACAGCCTCTGATTCTGATTCAGACCCATATCATTCTAAACCAGACCTCCACACCACACCATCAAGCCCCGTCGCTAGTGCAAACCCGGATCCATTTTTTGGTCTAACCTTAGCAAGTGGACCCATGTCCACATCACAACCAGTCATCCACAATGTGGCAAGTGATCCAAGCACAGTCATGTAGAGTATCATTAGCCAATTTACACCACCCATAGTGACCATCCAAGCTGGCCTAGTGGTATCACATGGGGGCAGTGGTCCCTCCACACACATTGTCCCCCCTGCCACACAGGGGGGCAGTGCACCGACCACCCACATTTCCCCTACCGCCATACCTGGGGGCAATGCCCCTGCTACCCATACCATCCCACCCACAACACTTGGGGGCATTGGCCCATCTGCCATGGTGCCACCAAAAGCACCCCCAACCAAGCAGAGGCATTATGCACCTGCAAACCCCACCCCCATTGCAGCCCCATCCCACATCAACTTGGGGTCAAATCTACCATTCATGGCTTGTTTGAACTTTCCTGACTTGGATAGATTGACGAATCACCCCATCCGTCACCAAGCGTTTTGGCCACCCATGCCAACTAAGCTTCCTTCAGACATCCCAAAGTTTGAAGGCAAAGCCGGGGAATGTCCCCAAAATCATATAATGACATTCCATCTATGGTGCTCATCCAATAGCATTGTAGAAAACTCCATCAGGATGAGGTTGTTCCAACGCACCCTTACAGGTGCCGCAGCCAAATGGTACATTGAGCTGCCACAAGCCAAGTACCCTGATTTCAACTCCCTAGCCTTCACATTCCTACAGTATTTCCAACTCCCTATCAGATATGATGAGGGGGTGGAGATCCTGCTATCCTGTTGCCAAAACACTGCTACTCACATCACGGATCATATCCATGAGTGGTGGCAGCGCCGTAGCATGTGTAAGATCCAAATTGATGATAGGATCTTCTTGGATTGGTTCCTCAATAATTTTCTCCTGCCAATCGCAAAGGACGTCGCATTTGAACATCCCCAATCTGAAGAAGAGGCCATACTAAAGGCCCAACAATTTGACCTCATCTATGCCCAGTCTAGATACTTGTACACTGTCATTCCAAACGCTCCCCATCTAAGTACCTCTTACCGTGACGCACCGAGGGCATCCCACGCAGTGGATGGCATCATAGGGTCAGTCTCCCAACAACCACAGCCTCGACCAACACCACCTGTCGTGGCACCGCAACCAAGCAACACCACTAATGTTGCTTACCAAAACCAAGCTCCGGACTATGCTAGAATGATGTCCCAGTCCGGAGCAACAACCTCTTATGCATAACCTATGCCACCGCAACAGGCTCAGGCCATGGCTTGGCCAACACAACAGTATGTGGGGCAAATACCCACATTCATGGCACCACCACCCCCACAAATATACTATGCACCACCAGTGCAACAAGTTCAATCCCCCACCACCGCTCCACTCGCTACGCCCGCTCCGTTGGGACAAGTGTTCACACAACAAAACCATCCCAACCAACCTGCCCCCAACAATCAACAAGGGAAAGCTAGAAACAACTAGACCCGTAACCAAGGCAATAACCAACCACAGGGAGGCAGTCAGCAATCGAACCCTCCCAATAATTCCGCGGCTAACCGGCCATCCCACAAACCAACCATGCACACTCTGTGAGGTCTATGGGTACTATACATTCGATTGTCCCTTCATGGGTCGCGCCAAGCAGGCCATTCGAAACGAGGCCCAACAGGCCACCAACGCTACAAACCAAGCACAACCCAACCCAACACCACAAGGACCTCCTCCCATGGTGCTTCAAAACCCACTACTAGTCCAAGGATTGGTGGCAACCACTACCCCTCCCCAGGCCAATCCCAATGCTCCGAGGGCACCGCCCATGGCCGAAATAGGTGTCCACCACTTGATGACCGTGACCACTGAAGAGGTCAACTTACAGACTAGACTAAATCAATATGGTACTACTACCGAACCTATTGACTCGTCAGCGGAATCTACATCTAAGACAACCAACCTACCTCTCCAGTTACCCCTGTTCCCGTGCCCCCCCATACACAGAATCACCAATAATACCACAGCTAGAGCTGCAGTTAGCTATAGCGTTGTGGATGATTTGGCCCAAACGCCAACTGCCATGTCTGCTCTTGAGGTACTTAAAATGTGCCCAACGTAGCGGAAATCCCTACTAGCCACTCTAGGGGCAGTAGACCCCTCCGACTCCAAGCTGATCACCTTTGACATAGAGAATGGAGAGCCATGCATGCCCTCCACTATCGCCTTCCTAATCCCGGTGTCCATCCAGAACTTGGTTGTGTACCAATGCATAATGGATGAGGGGGCATCCATCTGCATCATGTCTACCTTGGTTTGGCAGAAGCTTGGATAACCAATTTTGCAACCATCCTCCACGACTCTGTGGGATTATGATGGACACCCCACTAAAGCCCAAGGAATCCTCCCTCATGTCCCCATCACATTAGCTGGGAAGATAGTCATGATCGACATCGAGGTCGTCAACGCTCAACTGGATTACAACCTCCTCCTTTGGAGGAGTTACATGTATGCCATGCGAGCCATTGCGTCAACTGTCTTCCGCCTCATGATGTTCCCCAATGAAGGGAAGATTATGACGGTTGACCAACTCATCTACCATGATCCACAAGGGTTAACAGCACCTGCCAACATTATCCCTACCATCACCACCATTGAGCCACAAGGGGCGACTTCACACGCTAACATCATCCCTGTAACAAACACTGTGGTTGAAAACACACCAGCCTCCCCATCGTTGAATGTGGGCCCAGGGTTGTTTACCGATCCCACCATGACGGCTCCTTTCCCGTTGGTGTCACCACCACCGACAAAAAAAGCAAACTGCGTACTTGTGCATGGTCTCATCAAGCACCGCTGCACCCAAGCAGCAACCGCAGCTGCAGCCCCAACCACAACCACAACATCGTCTGCAGCCGCAACGCCAATAGCAGCCACAACATCATCTGCATCAGCAGCATTACGTGCAGCCACAACCACAACCTCACCCCCACATGCAACCAGCTGGGAGTTATGTGGGCTCATCTCCTGTCCATACAATTCCCTTCCTCTTTCCCCCACCTGGTGTCATGAGCAAGCCGGTCATGGCCACCTTAAGCCTACCCAACTTTACATTGGGGATCCCGGTGTGGTATCTAGATCCACCAGCTTAACCAGCAATGCCCCAGGTTGTGTTAACTTTGGTGCAACCTATTGTGGTTGAGTCTCACCCCCCACTTGGTCCGCATAAGCCAACCACCACACCCGCACCTGCACCGCCCCAACCCAAAAGGGCTAGGGGTAAAAACACCAAAGCCACCGCAGAACCATGACAAGTTCCACCTTGTGCCATCTGTGAACAATAGGGCCATCCAACTCAGAATTGCCCTGAAATCCCAGTGATCCATGTGCATTTGTATGCCATGGATACGAACGAAAACATCCCTGTGGTTGAAATCCCAACCACGCCAGTAGTCAGGAACAAGGCATTGAGGACAAACCATGCTTGTGCCCTTTGCGGCTTGTATGGACATTACTCCCACCATTGCCAAGACCTGCCCAAGTTTTGAATGGCTCTTGCTGACCTCCGTCACCATTCCCTTGAGTCTGAAATCACCTTGATTGAAGAAGTTCACCCACCACCGCCTTCTTCAGACACCATGTCCATCTACATGATGTCTAGTTCTACAGACCATCTTGTCTCCACCATCATCGACGGTCCATCAGACCTGTCTCTTCTGTTGTTTCCGCAGCCACAATCGCAACCTCAACCTCAGTTACCAGGGAAACAATGGGGTTCATTCCCGATCAACATGATCCTTTTTCTTTTTCTTTTCCTTTTCTTTTTCCTACCATCCAGGATCGTGAGTAAGTCTACCTTGGAAACCCTCCATCTACAGGATTTCACACTAGGAGATCCTCTGTGGTACCTTAAACCACCTACCCTACTTCGGAGGCCCCAGGATGTGTTGACTCATGTCCAGTCAATTGATATTATGTGGCACCTACCTCCAGGTCCATCAAAGACTCCTCTTGTCTCTAGGCCTGCCCCTCTTCCTCCAACAGAGTCTGGGGGAAAGGCCACCAACACCACAACCAGTACCATTTACATGATCTCAAGCACCAGTTTTCCTTCCATCTCATGGGCCATGGAATATCCACTTGATATGTCCTGGCACCACTTACGCGATGACGGGGAGATCTGTAAGACCTCCTTTGGTTTTACCCCATTCCCTTTAAACCATAGTGTGGAATCGATTCTTCCCATAAAATAACAGATTCCATCATCCTGCCTTGCCAATGACCTTCGTCTCGGCAAGGGGGCATACCTCTTCGCTGACTCAGATGGACAACTCTTGAAGAAGCTGCACAATAGACTCCACCTCAAGAGAGTCCATGCCTGATATAACCACTATGAGTCCCTTATAGCATAGTTTTTTCCCTTTCTTGTTTTTCAACATTTTTAGCGCAAGTCAGCAACAGCACCATTAGCTGCTAATCCAAAGTCACCCGAAATTGGTTTGAGACACCTCTCACACCTCCGGGCTCAAATTTTCGTTTCCTGATGAGACCATCGTCTCATGTTTAATAAATCAATTTCGGGACCATTTCCCACAAGTCACTCCAATTCACGAGCCATGACATCACAATGCAAGTGTCTATGGACTGGTACTCGTATCACACCACCCAATCGCTACTCATGCAAGCTGTCGAGCTGCCGCCCATTAAGGATTGTACTATACTTTTATTTTTGCATTTATAATTGTCTTTTTCACCACACCTTATGCAGACATTTTGACCATCATCCACAAACACCTTTATTTTTCTTCCATGTATTTGGGATAGAAGCGTCCTCGGGCCGCCGCCCGTCAAGGACTATAATTTTATCTTTTATTTTGTATTTTTAACACATAGATTGTCTTTTCTTTTTACCACACCTTACGCAGACCTTTGGACCACCGTCCACAAAATGATTTCCTTTCTTGCACATATTTGACATATAAAAGCCTCCGGACTTGTACTTACATCGCATGTAGTCAAGTCCGTCCACCGCAACACACACACACACTCTCCTGACCTCTATCTGAGAGCCACCTTAGTTTGCATGCCTCTGTTGCACCGTCTCGCAAGCCTCTGCCG
Source organism: Pseudotsuga menziesii (assembly GCA_001517045.1). Classification (NCBI taxonomy): domain Eukaryota; kingdom Viridiplantae; phylum Streptophyta; class Pinopsida; order Pinales; family Pinaceae; genus Pseudotsuga; species Pseudotsuga menziesii. The sequence continues at coordinate 88,295 of LPNX010602899.1, forward strand.
CAATCTATCCCACGCATGTATTGGTATGTTTGAGAGCCTTCTACTCCGTCCATACTGCATGGATGACCTTTGGACCTCTGTCCACCATCCTGACATGGGGCACCGCATGTGCCACCATCGGTTGACCACATTGGAATTTCGTTTAAGCTCTTTTCTGACTCCTTAAAACAATGAAAAGATCGTCGAGCACAGCTGCTTCCTTTCTCGCTCACTAAAGTATAGGAAAGGGCATCTACATCGTTTCTTTTACCTCCTTTTACGGACGATGTAGACCATTTCATGAAAAGGACCTCCTTGGCACACTCAAGACAAGACCGTTCCCCTCTGCATACTTTTTTGCTTTCTTGGGAAGAGGGGCCACACTTTAGGAAAAAGCTCACCACCGGTTGTTGTTAAGCTCTTTTCCAACCATCTCAACAAGAAAAGATTGCTGAGCAAACTTGGTTTCGTTCATGCTCGTAAAAGTATTTGAATGACCATCCAGTTAGTATAGGTTTAACCTTTTCTGGCCTGATTGGACTACCAACGGTAAAGAAGTCTCTCATCCCCTCTAGGATGGGCGAGCTCTCCTATGTATACTTTTATCCTTTTTTGGGCATAGGAGACTACCAACGAAAAAGAGCTCCCACTGAAGTCTTATTCGTGCTTTCAGACTCTCTAAAATTGAAAGTACCATCGACCACTTACCTTCTCGGGCTCGCCAAAAATCCACGAGATTGTACCACAATGATGTCCCTAGAAACCACCCCACAGAAAACAGTTTGGCAGCATCCCCACATTGGGTCGCCTTTGTTTAGAGTACTCTACAGTGTGTCTTCCTTGGATCCCATCAGTATCAAAAGTGTCCACCTCCTCCAAGTGTTTCCCATCTGCAGTGAAATTCTCAGTATTATAGCTATGATCCCATTCCCATGAGCTAAGTTTCATTTGCTTCCTGATCCGCCCTGCCATCATACTCTGAACAAAGGAAGTTTGAGTCTCCCACTCACCCCCTTGCCCCTGTTCAGTTCTTTCCCTTCCCTCCCCTCCCCCCCAATTCAGTGAGTCGGTCCGTAGATTGCTTCACACCTTTCGGTTATCCCTCACACTCCTGGTCAAGGAAACATCATTTCCTTGGCTAGGGGCAGGTCTCCCTCTGTCGATTCCAACACACATATTCCAGAGGATAGACCTAGAGGTCCCTGTACCTTGGTTTCATTAACATCATTGATGAGTTCCTTGAACCACTTGAGAGAACTCCTTAGTGCCTCTCGGGATGGTTGTTTCTCACGTGCTCGACTTCAACTCCATCATCGCACCGTTGAGATTCGTACAGGGTTTGTTCCACACAGTACTTGGTCGAAGACCCCGGATTTCACCTGAATCTAGCACATTGGTGAGTCCACTCGAGGGACCTAAACAAGTTATGTCCCTTGTGATTTCCGGGTTGCGTTGGAGGCAGTGATCAGAAGCCCCAACAGTGCTTCGATATACCTTTATGATTGATACAACATACTTGTACCGTAGAGACTTTGACTCTCAATCAGCGAGTCCACACAGCTATGTACCAGATCCAGTAGACCGTCAGTCATGAATATATAGCATTCCATGAGACTGCCATGGGTCCAATGTACCAGATCGGTATTATATTCAGCCTCACATGGAGGCAACCACCATTGTAACATCAGTTGTATATGATCAACTCTTATATTTTAGAGCATAGATCAAATGATTCTTTTGACATTGTCATGAGCATGGGAATGCCCACCTCGTCCATATACATGTCACACATTTATTGTATCTCACCCATTGATGGGAACCAAATTAATACAAAACCAAAATCCACCATGCCCCAGCCTCAGAAGCACCACCTCTCGACAGCAAATCCTATGATGTCCATTGGCCATACGTTGAGCTCCTACCCTCACACATCAGGGGGAAATATGTTAACCCAAAAATCCCCCACATAGCTGTCTATGGCCTACACCACCCAAGGACACCATCTCACAACACTCATTTCACTCCATAAGACCTTCCATTTGACCCCCACACCTCCAAAAGAGCCCAAGGATGAAGAAAAGGGCTAAAAACCCCAAAAAAGAGCCCAAAATAACCCCCTAGGAGCTAAAGCTTTCAAAAAGGGGCTAAAGTTAGGGTGGAAGGGGCTAAAGGTCCAAAAAAGGGGCTAAAGCCCTTACCAAGGGCTTAAAACCCTAAAATCCCTTGGAAAAACTATAAAAGGAGGGTGGGGGGTCGCTCTCAAAACACTCCTCATTTTGCATATTGTTATGTTGCCCGTGGATGCTTTGAGACCTCTTGCTCTCAAACCACCCTCTCTCCCTCTCCTCCATCTCCATTTCATCAAGCCATTGCTTCCCAACCAAGAGAGAGGTGCTCCCATGAGCTAGGGCATGGTGGCCCATGTCCACCTAAGTGAGGTATAACTTCTTTTTCTGCATGTTTATTTACTTGTTTTGTTTCTTAACTTATATTTTCATTTGTAGGTTTTTCATTAACATTGTTTGCAGGTTGTCTCCATGATAGCTTAGGTTTATTATTGCAGGTTTTGTAGGCAAAACCCTAACATACTGTGTGCAAAGGGGTTCAACAATACTCCATCATCTCCTCTCCTTTATTTTTCTGTCATTAGCTATTAGATTTAGTTTACTATTGTATTCATTGGTTTGGATTAGCATAGGTTCAATTTGCAGCTCTGTTTTACCATTTATCATTCTGTTTTTTACTATTTTCTAAGGGTAGAAACCTACCCTTGTGCCCTATAGGCACAAGGGATCCATTTCTTACCCTGTAGTGAGGATAAATTCTTACTACAGATAGTACAATACAATGGTCATGCAGAGTGCATGAATTCCAAGACAATTCGAATTCCCAAGGAGGTCATTCAAAATTGAATGAATGGGTGTAGCTTAACTGAATGCCAGCCACACTTGGCACACTTAGTTAACCACAAAACTAATCAATAACTAACTCTCACACTAAGTCCTAACTGAATTAGAGTGCAATAGATGACGGATTCTAACTGAAAGTGACTCATCACATGTAACTTCATGTCCAACTAAAGAAGGTAGCACATCCATAACTCCAAGTAGTTCCGATGGAGTTAACTGAAGTGACACATGTCATCAGAAGTGGTTGTAGGCACCACTGTTAGCTCCAGTTCATAAATATTGGCCACCAATAATCAAATAATGAATGGAGGTACCTTCACAACTCAGTTTAACTAATTGTTAGGTGAAATAACAATCAATTAGCAATTAGGTGCATTTATTACACTCAGATCACCCTAGAATTTCTCCCTGTTTGAAGGAGGAGGCCCAGTTAGCCTCCCTGAATGAAGGAGAAGGCTTAGTTGGCCTCCTTGACTAAAGCAGGGTGTGGGTGTGCTCATGCTGATGTAATAGTGTGATCATCTAATTCCAAGTAAGTCAATTAAACTTAGGATAGTGGGTAAATAGGCCAAAATTGGCCAAATAAGTGTGCATGTTGGGTAAATGACTCTAACACCCCCCCCTTAAGATATACTCGGGATGAGTAAAAATAAAATGAATGAAATGCTACGACCCTGGAAACAAAGGCCATAGGTCACCTTGTACAATAATGTAACTCAAACAATGCTCAAAAATAAATCTAAGTGAGGAAAGAGGGAAAACCCAGTGGGAAAAATCTCCCCTCAAGATGAACACTGGAAGGTAATCTGATCACCCTGATGAACTCAACCCCAATGATGAACATAAGTAAATGAACTTATTCTCTGAAAATATCTTGGTGAAGATGTCTGCAATCTGCTCATCAGTAGGGCAGTATTGCAGAATAATGGTCCTGTCATGCACCAATTCCTTGATATAGTGCATGCATATCTCTACATGCTTGGTCCTCTGCCTGTTAACTGGATCTGTAGAGATCTTAATAGCACTTTGATTGTCACAAAAGAGAAAATTGGACAAAGTACTACCAAAATCAAACTCTGAAAGAATGCCTTGCAACCAAATAGCTTGGATGCAATCATTCACCAGTCCTCGGTACTCGGCCTCTACTGAAGACAATACAATGGTAGCCTAATTTTTTCTAGACCAGAAAATAGTGCCACCACCAAACATGAATACATATCTAGAAGTATACTTCTAATCAATAGAATCTCCCGCCCAATTTGAATCTGTGTAACCAACCAACTCTAGCTCAGTGTCTACAACATAGTGAATGTCGTAGGTCCTGGTGCCCTAAATACACTGGAGGATCCTCTTGGCTACCTTCCAATGAATATCATGAGGATACTTCATGTATCTTGATACAACATTCATGGCATAACATATATCAGGCCAAGAATGAGTCAAGTAAAGCAAGCTACCAATTAGCTGGAGGTAGATTGTGCAATCCATGGGTGGAGTGATTTTTCCTTCTTCAAGGTTGATCCCTAAAAGGAAAGGGAATGGAGTAGCCTTACATTCAGCCATGTTAAAATTAACTAATAGTTATGATATGTATTTATACTAACCAACCATTATCCCATCAAAATTTTGTGCAATTTCAAGCCCCAAAAATTGCTTCGACAGCGCCAAATTGCTCATCTCAAATGCATCATGGAGGGCAGCTTTTATGACTGAAATGGAAGCAACAGTGCTACCAATAGTCAAGATATCATCAACATATAAAAAAATAATAATAAAATGACCATAATAATTCTATATATACACATTCAGATCTGATTTACACCTTTGGAAGTTTTGCGAGAAAAGGAAGGCATCCATCTTGGAATACCACTCTCTTGGGGCATGTTTTAACCCGTATAATGACTTCTTCAATTTTCAAACCAAAGATGAATATGAAATGTAGCCTTCAATATAATTCATGTATATCTCCTCATGAATATATCCATGTAGAAATGAATACTTACCATCCATATGATGCAATTCTCAGTGCTTGGATGCCGCAATTGCCAAAACTAGGCGGATGGAGTCCATTTTTGCAAACGGTGCTAAGGTCTCATGATAGTCCACACCTTGGACCTAGGAGAACCCTTTTTCTACCCACCTTTCCTTATATTTTTAGGTGCTTCCATCATAAGCAAACTTTTTGCGAAAAACCCACTTGCATTGAACTAATTTCCTCCCCGGAGGAAGAGAAACTATTTCCCAAGTAGCATTCTTTCGAAGAGAATTCATCTCTTCATCCATGGCAGCTTGCCATCTCGAATATTTCCAAGCATGGTAGTAAGACTTAGGATCTGAAATTATAATTAAACATCAAGTTTCGGACAGCAAATAGTAATGAAAAGTGATTGCAATATCTGCTCTTTGGAAATCATACCGGATTCTTCTTGGATCATCAAGATTTCCAATGTTGTCACCGGCGGAAGAAAGTATCTGTTTGGCCCAAGTTGGGAGATGTGTTTGCACTTCAGGATATGAACTTGAACTTGATGCTTTCTGGTTACTAATATCATATATATTAGCTTCCAAATAAGTTCATCACCCCTGATTTCATCATCCAAATAGTCAGCATAATAGGAAGGAAATTCAGTAGTTTTCTCATTCACTAGTTCTACCTTTTGAAGAGGCTCATTGAACCAAACACTTCTTTAAATGATGGTTTGTTTTGTTCTGATATCCAGAATATTGAAACCTTTATATTATTTAGGATATATAATAAAAAAACATTCAATACTTTGCGGTTGCAAATCTTTCCTCTGATCATCCGAAATTCAAGCCCATGCAGTGGACCTAAACATCCTGAGATTTGACACATTCAGCTTGTGTCCAAAGTAGGCTTCAAAAGGGGTATTCCCTTTCACAGATGAGTGAGGTAGACCATTTTGAATGTATACAGCAGCATTCATGGCCTCAGGCTGTAAATTTGCAGCCAACTTCTTGGCTTCCAACATGCAAGTGGTCATATCCTTCAGAGACCAATTCTTTCTCTCTGCTACACCGTTCTGTTTGGGAGTGTAGGGGACTGAATGTTGGATCTGAATACCACTTTCGGAACACATATGCAGAAACTCATTAATTATATATTCCCCATCATTATTAGATCTCAAAGTTTTGATATTTTTCTTAGATGCATTCTCAATCAGTGCTTTTAATTCAATGAATTGTTTTAAGACTTTTGACTTTTTCTTGATGAAGAAGACCCATGTATATCGAGAAAAATCATCTATAAAAGTGAGAACATACCAATATCCATTCAAGGATGTGATGGGAATTGGTCCACTGATATCATAATGAATCAGCTCCAATATTTCTAATGCTCGGCGTTCCTTCCCCCGATCAAACTTATGCTCAGGATGCTTGCCCAAAATACAGCCTTTGCAAATTCCGGTGGTAGCTTTGATGTCTGGGAGGCCTTCAACCATGGAATTTTTCTGTAATTTCTGCAAGTATTTGAAGTTTAGATGGACGAATCTCTCATGCCATAGTCTTATAACCTCATTTCCATGAATGAGAAGAGATGTGGGATTTGCATCCTCCACAAAATGGGAAAACTCATAGGCTTTTGCATGATGATTTGCAGAGCCTTTTGAAAAAGTTTTCCAGATGCAAGTTCAGTAATTTCTACATCATCTGGGTTGAAGGATACTCTCTTAGGAATTCTAGTATGGGTCATTTGATAGACACTCAGGAGGTTTGATGCAAGAGATGGTACGTACAGAGCATTGAAAAAATAGCCGTGCTCAAGATTTACTGTACCTTGTCCTTTTGAGATGATGGTAGAGTCATCTCCCATGTGGATGGGAGGTCTCTTGATGGTGTCAAGAGAAGAGAAAGAGTCTTTGTTGTACATCATGTGGTTCAAAGCTCCAGAATCTATGAGTATAGCCTTGGACTTTGAAGTGCTTTCCATGAGAGCATGACATCTTTCATGTTGGTATTCCTGATCTTGATTTTCTTTCCTCCGAAAGCTTTCTGAAATATTTATGTTATTTCTCTCAAGGAGAGAAGTAGCTTCATTAAGCTTCTTTTTCATGCAGGCATGTTCAGGGTGGAAGCCCTTCCCGCATTATGAACACTTGACTTTTTCCTTCGCATGGTGGCCTTTTTTTTTGTTCTTATTCAATCCAGAAGGCTCTTCTTGCTACAGGTTTTGAACTTTAGGCTTAGGAGCTTTGAATTTGGTTTTGGGTTTCTTTTACTGCTTTCCTTTCCTGTTCAGATCCTTGGGTGCTGAAGCAAAGAGGGCTTGATGACGGGAGGATCTAGTGATCCCCATTTGGACAAGCTTATCATGCTTTCTTGTTAGGGACTCAATGAAGGTATTGAGTGAAGGCATCTTCCATCCAGAGGTTTTGAGCTTCCCCGCACGAAATGTAGAAACAAAGATCGAATAGTCATCTCCAATTTTTGAGAGAATGGAAAGGATGAGCTGATTATCCTCCTTCTTCACCTCACACTGCTTCAGTAGAAGGACTATATGCTTGAATTTTGTGAAAAAATCATCAAGGTTCTCAAAATTTCCAGGTTGAAGAGACATCAACTCGTTTTCAAGCTAATAAACCCTCAAGTCATCCTGTTTTCCATACAGGGAGGCATGTTGGTCCCAAATCTCTTTCGAAGTCTTTAATCCTGAGAGGTGGAATAGAAGATCCTTGGAGATAGAGAGACATAAGAAACCGAAAGCTTCATCTTTCTTATTCAAAAATATAGCCTTGTCTATAACATGAGTAGGCTCTTCTTTTTTGTCCACAGTAACCCGGTAGAGTCCTTTGGCACATAGTTGGATCTCCATGTCTCCTTTCCATTGATGGAACTTGAACGGAGTCAAAATATCTACGAAAGAAGCCATATCAACCTGTTGTAGAAAATGCAGTGAACCCGTAAAACCTGCAAATCAAAACAATAAAGTCACCGTAAGGTCAAACAGCCTGCACATTTTAGGTTTTCATCACACCCAGCATAATTGATCAAGAAAGCTTGATAAACAATTCCTTAACTTGGGGTATTAAGTGGTAAACCTTCTGCTTCTGGTGCAGCACTGGAATTTGAGCTTTTGCTCAATTTTTAATGCAAGATCCGTCAAAAACCATATTTTTTAAGAGAATGAGCTTCGTTTCACTGTGAGCACTTATACCATATTAATTTTGTCACAGTAATCTAGGGACTAAACACAATCTACAAATGATTCAAGACAAATTGCACATGAAAATGGTGTAACGGTACTGCAAAAGAGTTTGCAGACCCTGTATAATCAATAATGAATGATAGTACAATACAATGGTCATGCAAAGTGCATGAATTCCAATACAATTTGAATTCCCAAGGAGGTCATTCGAAATTAAATGAATGGGTGTAGCTTAACTAAATGTCATCCACACTCAGCACACTTAGTTAACCACATAACTAATCAATAACTAACTCTCACATTAAGTCCTAACTGAATCAGAGTGCAATAGATGACTAAGTCTAACTAAACGTGACTCATCACATGTAACTGCATGTCCAACTAAAGGAGGTACTGCATCCATAACTCCAATTAGCTTCGATGGAGTTAACTAAAGTGACACATGTCATCAGAAGTGGTTGTAGGCGCCAGTGTTAGCTCAAGTTCATAAATATTGGCCAAAAATAATCAAATAATGAATGGAGGCACCTTCACAACTTAGCTTCACTTATTTTTAGGTGAAACAACAATCAGTTAGAAATTAGGTGCATTTATGACACTCAGATCACCCTAGAATTACTCCCTGTTTGAAGGAGGAAGCCCAGTTAGCCTCCCCGAATGAAGGAGAAGGCTTAGTTGGCCTCCTTGACTGAAGGAGGGCTTGGGTGTGCTCATGTTGATGTGATAGTGTACTCATATGATGCCAAGTAATTCAATTAAAATTAGGTTAGTGGGTAAATAGGACTAAATTGACCAAATAGTGAGCATGTTGGGTAAATGACTCCAACAAGAAACTGGTATTGTTCCCCTTTTAAAACCCACTGTCCTTGAGGTTTATTTTCTATTAAAATAAGAAGCATATTTGTAGGACAAAATGTTTCTCTCAGCAATAGGTTTACATGAAATAGTAGTGTTACGAGCATAGGAGTTATTTTTATCCAGGTGTTATTGAAAGAAAACACAAAGGCATGCTTATGAAAACTGAAGGGCTTCTGTTGGGAAGGTGGGTGGTATTTTCCATAGTTACTAGACTTGGATGAATGATCTCAAACTGGAGAGTTTGACTTGGATCAAGTCTAAATTTGAGGTGACTAAGTTTGACACAGTCGGTGAGTCAAAATCAAGATCCAACTCTGTCTTGGAAAAGATTCAAAATTTTACTCAACATTTGACAAAGATTCAGGTATGACTTGGTTGCTTGATTCAAAATCAAGTAAGACATGTGAATTTACTGGGAAAAACTTGTCAATTAAATATTTTATTTTTTGACACTCTTCAGCCATGCTAAGTTGGAGCTTGAGTCAAGTTTGTAGCTTCTATAACCCAACTACATCCTGAATGGCCAAATTAGGGATGTAGCTATGGCTCATTCTCTTCTAAATTATGGATGAGATCATTAGGGATGTAGCTATAACTCATTTTATGTAGGTCCCGATAGTATGAATGTACCACTTGGGGGTTAGTTGTCTTCTAGTATTTAAACCTTTCAATTTTTCATTGCATGGAGTACTAGAATTATAGGTGCAATTTTCCAAACCTCTAATTTAATCTAAGCTTCTAAATTCCAAAATAAATGTTGTAGACTAGTATTGACATTGTTTCATAATTATAGGTGCAATTTTCCAAACCTATGATTTACTATAAGCTTATAAATTCCAAAATACATGTTTTAGAATAGTATTGACATTATTTCATAAGTATCTCTTGTTACTCTGCATGCTTTAACCTTCTTGAGAAATTTTTAACTTTTACATTATTTTCTGAAATAATCTCACACCAGCTGCAATATTGAGTTGAAAAACTTTGAGAGATCATGTTTGACATCAACTGGATGTAATGCTTTGCTTCATTGGCCATAGGCAAATATTCCATAGTAGAGTAGGTATTGTTTCCATCTTTATTTAATGTACTCCATATTAGAATTTTCTTCAATAATATTTGGAGGTAAAAATATTTTTCGTTATCTTGAAATTCACTTTTGCCTTAAGAAATGGATCACTTCCAATCATGTTGAAGAAATCTAGTGAAATAATATTAGACAAGAGTTTCAATAATGGAATTTCTTATTAGGTTTTGTCATTGAAATAAGGATGAACCAACCATCTAGAAACAAATCATAGTTGCATAGAAATAATGACAAACAAGATTTATTTATTCAATATATTTATGAAGAAAACCATCTTATACAATAGATAACTGCAACGATAAACAAACCATAGTTGGTTGCACCAGTCCCCCTATTATTTCACTATCCTATATTTTGTATCCTTCAAACATAATTAGAGTCCAAGGTAATAGACTTTTTTTATCAATTTCATAGTTATTATTCATTAAGGCCTAGATGCCTTGCTCATGGGATATTTATGTTTTAATATATTGGAAAACAAAAGCTGAATACTTTCTCATAGAAAAACATATATTAACTTATAGACAATGCCAACTAATAGTGCAACAAGGTTTGTTCAAAATCCTGATTATATGTTTTAAAAATTTAGTTGCATGTGAATGAAAGCATTGTTAGGAAAAAAATTGGGATAATTGCACTCATTGTTAGTGAATTTCTTCTTGTTGTCTCTATTTGAAAAGATGAAGTAAAACAAATATGAAGTAGATGTCATATATTGAATTTATAGTAAGTTCATTGCAGCTAGGTCATGGTTGTTTTGCAGTAAACATATTGGATACAAATGACATATTTCGTAACTTTTTACGAGGTTGTGTATAAAGAAACCTTCTATGCATGAGATTCATGTACACTAGAACAATTAAAGGAACTGAGATCAAGACAAAGAGCAGTTGTGGAGTAATTCAATGGAAGTAGTTTTATTACAACATCCATTGCAAGAGAAATGGCAGGTAGAACAACATTCCAAATTTAGTAGGTGAGACTTGAACTATGATGTACAATTTTTTTTAAAATTTTTATCATTTTGATTTTGGTACTATTTCTGACTCTTTGGTGTCAGGATTGCTCAGGATCTAGAAAATATGGAGTTATATTTTCCTGTGTTGGAGACTTCAGTTATGAGTGTTGAATCAATTGGAGACCGGTATGAGATTCTTTAGTGGACCACCAATCTCAAAATATACTGAACTAGTGCTCTAAATTCATCTTCTTCCTTCACTCTTGGGACCCCCAAGTTCTTTTGTGTTGATGATTTATGGTTTGAACCTGGAATGGATGTATTCCTTTATGGTGCATTCTTGCATTAGAGGGGTTTGGAACTATTGTGTTCAAGTTAAATTCATGATAATCTGTTGTTTTTGTCTATAGTTAGCTCACCATTACAAGATATTTTAAAATTATTTATATGTTCTAACACAATTCTAATACCTCTTTACCTTATGAACTTTAGATTTGCTGAATATGCCACCCGTTTTAGAAAGGATGCATGAGTTTATCAATTCCTATCTCAATATGTACTTCCTCCCCTACAACCTAGGCTTCCTCTAGAGAGGCCACATGAGGAAAGACCATCAATGGATTCTATTACAAGTCTTGTTTGTTTGGAAAAGGCCCAAGTAATTTTCCTTTTTATCTTCCGTGTTTTAGAAGTTTCTGAGATATCACTCTCGTTGTCATGTCTATACAGTTTGTAGAGATTCTTGATCAATTTATCTCATTTATAATTTCAGTTTCCTTGTCAATAGAAATCATTAAAACCCTTTTATTTTTTTATTTTTTTTATGTGTGATCATTACATGTTTCATTCCTCTTTATAGCTTCATGGTATCCATGTTGAAAATTTTATATATTTATCCTTTCACTATTTATAATATACATCTTATTACTTTGTTTGTTTATTTATTTATTATACACATCTTATTTTTATGATTTTTTGTTGATTGATTGTGGTACCTCACAAAACGTATTTACATTGAAAAACTTCAATAGTTCGTGCAAAATTGATGTACATTGAAGCATCTAAATAGTTCCATTGGATAAATTCAATAGCTGGTGCAAAATTGGCTTACTTTGAAGCATTTAAATTGTTCCATTGTTCTTTTAACTATCTACACTATTTCATTGAACATTTCCAAATACCAATTATTAGGAAATCCAACTATTAGAGAAACCAGGCTATTGTCCAATGTCCTTGCACATTTTTCCAAATTGGTCTAGATTAATACATTTTAGAAACTATATGAAAATAAAGGCAATATCCAACTTTCAAAATTGAAGAATTGCATAAGATCATAAGGTTGTACTACTTTTACACTTGAACAACTAACATATTATTGATGAAATTGAAATTGAAAGTAGAATTCTATGGGGACACATTTTTTTGCAACATTCGGACATACCTATGACCTTATGGGCACTAAGAAGAGTGAGGCTAGCCCTAGTCAATTTATTAGGAAATTGTTTTTGCATATTTGTGGTGCATTTTTTAAATGGTGTTAGGAAAACACCTTGGTGTTGCATATAGTGACTTGTAATTTTGGGAGGATATGTTACGAGGGTTCTTTATACAACTAAAACTAACTAAGAAAAATGACACTATTCACATGCTCTAGACAACTATCTCTCATGATATTGCCTCCCATTTTCCCATGCATATGTATTGCATGGAAGTTACCTCTGAATGCATCTCATTTGGATTTAATTATTCCATCAATATTTGAACTCTAGGCTTAGTGATTCTGAGCTCACTATTTTTTCAAAGTAGGAGACTAAGAGAGATTTGTTTTAAAGTATTTAGATCAGGAAGATAAGGTGAATATAGGACACTTAAAGGAAATTGTTGGTTTGAGTTGCTTGATGGCTGTCATGGGTATCAATGGCCATAGTGTTTAAGAATAGGACTTTCACGCTTTGATTTAGAAGGGTTTTCCCCATCCCATTTAGAGAGGTTTAGGCATGAACAAAGTATGCAGAGTTCTGAGATAGCACACTTTGTATCGGTTAAATTTGAAGCTAAAATTTTCAGAATATACGATAGTGTTAACAAGAAATACAAGGAAAAGGAAAGGTCTCTTCTATTTAAGCTTAAAGATAGAAACAATGAGTTAAGGGATTCTTAGTTAAATGGATTCTTAGTATTTTCTTAGAATTAAAAATTATGCAATATTGGTGTTAATATTTCCCCTTTCCCCAATTCTTAAAGTGTTCTAGCTCAATGGAAGAGCGTTTGCTTTACAAGTAGAAGGTTGAAGGTTCAATTCCTTCGTGCCCTAATGATATTGCAATATTGATATTTTTAATAAAATATATTTTATTATGATTTATTATGGCTATAGTGGGTGATTTCAAACCTTTTTTTTATGTTTCTACGAGGGGGGTTCTAAACTGACATCATATGTCACTACGAGGGGGTTTTTAAACTTACTTCATATGTCACTATGAGGGGGGTTCAAAACTACCATTGTATGTTACAACAAAGGGGGTTCAAAACCCCCCTCTATAAGTTTATATGAGGGGGGTTAATAACCACCAAATTTTTGTAAAGAGTTTTAAGGGGATGTTTCGAATAGCCTCTGTAGGTACCGAAGATGGGTGTTTTTAAACCTCTCCCATAGGCACCTACAAGGGGGATTTATAACCTCCCCCAAATGTTTGTAAAGAGTTTTAGTGGGTGTTTCAAACTGCCTCCATAGGTACCTATGAGGGAGAATTATAACCTCCCCAAAGTTTTGTAATAAATACTTTTAGGGGGGGATTTGAATCGCCCCCAAAATTCACTAATAGTGTTGATGTTATTGGGGAGGTTTTGTTAAGACTTCCCCCAAAGGTTAGTAACATGGTTTCTTAGGGGGGGTTTGGAACCTACCTTTCAGAAACCTATGGGGGGGTTTAAAACCTCCCCCGTAGGTAACTACGAGGGGAGTTTGAAACCACCCCTGTATGTACCTATGAGGGGGGTTTTTAACCTCCCCCAAAGGTTTGTAATAAGGAATTTTGGGTGGGGTTTGGAACCGCCCCCCATAGGTTTCTATGACGAGGGTTTAGAACCGCCCTTAAAAATCACGTTTGGGGACGGGGGGTTTAGAACAGCCCTTAAAAGTCACTTTTGGGGGTGTTTAGAACCGCCCCTAAATGTCACTTTTAGGGGTGGTTTTAATCTCTTCAGAAACCGCCCCTAAAATTCCAAACTTTCAGCAACTGTGTTATTAGTGGCAGTTTTGTAAAGACCATCTCTAAATCCAAAACCACCCCCAAAAGTGACTTTTGGAGGCGGAAGACAACCCCCCCCTAAAAGTGAAATTTGTTGTAGTGAGTGGGAGAACATTCCATGATTATATAAGCCCAAATTTATAAACGTTAATGAACTTGACATGCTTGGACATAAGAACCATGATGCTATGGAAAGTTTGAGCTCTAATTTTTTGGATGAAGGCACTTCCAATCATGTAATGAATTTCATATCTCACAAAAAACATGTGAATGCCATTTTTTTAATGAGCATTCAACATTTTTTTATTGCAAAGTTCAAAAAGAAAATAATATCATATAATACAATCCTTGAATATTATAGAGGAGGTGATAAAAAATAACCATTGAGTATGATTATTCAAGGAACCATGGGTATTAGAAATTCCTTTTGGATTTGAAGAATTAGACAAGCATTTGAAATTGATTATTTTCCATAGAAGAGTGCATTGCTACTTTTTGGCATTGACCAATGTTGTACAATTCAACATCTTCGCATAAAAAGTTCACTCTACGCTTCATATACCACTTACGGACATGTATAATTTACAGTGTCAACATTTGATTACCTTACCAGCATAGATCCATCTTAAAAAATATCTACCAATCGCCGAAAGGGATCAAATCTCTCTAATTGCAAACCCTTTTTTTAAGAGTGGAAATGTTGAGGAAATGTGAACGAAACATTTATGGTTGTAATTTTTAGACTTATATATGTGGTTCTAAAAAATATTTTAAATCTTAATTGAGCCGACATGTTATTTTTTATAACATTTTATTATCTTTTATAATATTTTTTATTTTTTTATAAAGGACACATGTCATCTTTAGGATGAGCACGAAAGGACTTACACATCTCCCTCTGCTGGGTTGTAGAATGCACCTCTTTGGTGCAACAATAGGATTTGAGACATGCCAAATATAAGATTACCTATGAGAAGAGTTTTATAGGTAAAAATTTGTTGAAACAGGTAAGTGCTCAACTTTGACAAGATTTTTCTGAAAATTCTAATGTTGATTTTGGAGGGAGATCAATTATACTGGTTGGTTATTTGGGAGAAATAACTCATGGTTTGGATAAACCTTCATATGCATGTGAATATCATGCGAAATAATATGGAATTATTCACAACTATTATGACTTTTGATACAGTTCTTGAGAAATATGGACAAAACCATGATTAGAAATATTTTCAACATATTCTAATAAATGTTAGAGATGCAATACGTCATAAAAAACACCAAAAACTATTGATGACCATATTGATAATTATTTATATGGTTACATAAAAGAGACACTTGATAAGGCCATACATTTGATTGCAACTAATGATGATGTACACAATCACAGTTAATATTGTTTGTGGTCCCTAGCACATAGTGCTACTATGAGAGTAAGGGGAAGTTATTCTTTAGATTCAAATGAGGAACAATTGGAATTAGAGTTTCTTATTGTTGTTGGAACTAGTGTTATTCTTAATTCAAAAGTATGTATTGATGCAATACGTGTCCATGGTGTTATTGGATCTATTGAATAAATTATGTATAATCATATACATCGCCTCTTGAGCCTCCCACGTATGTTTTAGTTATATTTGATCACTGTGTGGGATATCCATGGGATTTGGTATTCCTTCACATTGTTCCTATTACACCTATTGAATTAGGTATAATTAGACAACTTATATTGAGACTTTCTTTGTGATTAAGAATACATAAGTCACAAAGGTTCAAATAGGAAAAACAATTATAAATATAGGAAAGAAAGATAAAGAAGGTCCCATATTTATTTAATATATCAAAGTTTTGAAAGGTATATGATTCAATCCTCCAATTGCATATGATCAACATGAAAATATGGGAAAGGAGGGTATATAATTGAGCACATACATTGTGGATCAACAAACAACTCACAAGATAGATCAAACAATTTTACTCAGAATGGAAGAATGAAATAGTGCAAAAATGGCTTGCAACTGTGTAATGCTTTCATTAATCAAAAGTAATTGGATAATTAATTACAATGTAATACACTTGTATTAATAAACAGTCAATTTGAATGCATGAGAGAGGAATTCGAATTGATTGACTCTACCTAACTGCATGGATAACTATACATGTCTAAATCATTATTGGAGTCCAACTAGTTAGCTCCAGTTGTCTAAATCAGTGCCTCAGCCAATTAGAATTAGTTAACTGGTCTAATTGAATGTGGTAGGTGAGGAATTGTGCCTTCCCACATGCAATCAATCAATGACTGGAACTAACTAAATGTAACTAGATGTAACTGACTCCTAACTAGGCTTAACTAGTCACTAACTAAAATCAACTGAAGGAGGATGGTTCCGGCATTCCTAGTGGTTCCTAAATTGTAGGGATTGGTCGAGGAGGCTCCTAAACTTATGCATGCAAGTGCAGTCAGTGGCAGTTAGCTTCAAATAGTGTTCCTCACACTCTAGTAACTGGTACATGTGGCCCAATTAGGCCATGTCAACCCAATGATGCTAGTGACTAAATATAGACTAAAAAGACTCCTAATTTAGACATAATTGACCAAATTGGACTAGAGAGGATTATAATCGTAACACCCCCCATGAATGCTAACTTGAAATTTTTTTGGGCCCTGGTAACTAAGACCATAGGTCACCCATTACAGCTAAAGAAAAGTAACTGCTTAATACAAGTAATCAGGGAAAAAACCACATGGGAAAAAATCCCCCCCTCTAACTAAGTAGGTAAAATCAGGATTCAAGTTTTAAAAAGTTGAAAATATGTTGCTGCAACCTTCATATATGTGGTATAGTGAAGCAGCATGCATGATGTTATGTGCATAGGTATCCTGGGGCCTGGCATGTATACTTCTCGATCTTCTCCAAAAATGATGATGGAAGAAAGGAGGAATGTAACCTTTGCCTCTTTTCAGATTAAGAGGTGTATGATCCACTCTGTTCTTTTGAGAGTAGTGTACCTTATCATACCTTTCCATGTAGTATCTCACAGGGAGTTTGTTGCATCTCTCTGAAGGAGGTGAGATTGCATGACATAGCGTAAGGTTCTCTTTCTAAAACTAATATTTTGTCCTATGTATGTGTCCTAGTTTCCTGCTTGGGAGTAGGGACTGGATCTATATCCGAATCACCCTGAATATCAATCTTATAAATTGATACAACTGGTTCTGCTTCTGCTTTTGAAATACTAGTGGAAACTGCAAAAGGAGTAGATAGAATTTTTTTACCTCCCCTTTCAAGTAGCAGTTGAGAGTGCACTGGTTCTGAAAATGGTAGGAAGTGTGAGAAATCATATGCCTTGGAGGCATGATTTGCAGCACCCTTCACTATGATGTTCACAGTGGAGATATATGTGATCTCCACTGAGTCAGGACCAAATATCACTCGCTTTGGAGGGTTGGTGTGAGTCATCTGGCATACAGATAACAGATTTGCAGCTAAGGATGGAACATAAAGCACATCTTTGAGCTTTCCATGTTCAAGCTTTATAGATCCCTTCCATTTGGCTCGAATTTGACTATTATTACCCATATGAATACTAGGTCCATCAGAAGACTGTAAATAAGAGAATGATTCTCTTGATGCAACCATATGATTGGAATCTCTTGAATCAATGAGGAAGGCATGTGTTGTTGAATAGCTAGCTTTTAGAGCATGACATCTCTCATCATGTTCTTCAATTTCTTGTCTATGGTCAAGATTCCTTGCGCTAGCAGGTACATTGATGTTATGTTTCTCTAGAAGAACAACCATTTCATCAATTGTTCTTCTCATACAGGAGCTTTCTGGATGAAATCCCTTTCCACAGTAAGAACAAAGAGTATTTCCTTTGTCATTATTCTTGCTTCTTTTTGATCCTGAGGGATGATATGACTACTCTTTCTCCACATGAGGCTCATTCTTTTTCTTCCCATTACCATTTGTAGCCATGGTTCCTCTAGCAAGCAATGCTTGGTCTTTGGAAGATCAGATGATCCCCATTTGGACCAGCTTGTCATGCTCATTGGTGAGAGACTCAATGAAGGCATTAAGAGTTGGCATCTTCCAATTTGGTATAGTGAGATTCCCTGTATGAAAGGTTGATATACATACTGAGTAGTCTGCACCAAGTTTTGAGAGGATGGCAAGGATGAGTTGATCATCCTCCTTCTCAACCTTCCACAACTTCAATTGGAACACTAGGTGCTTGAATTTAGTTAAGAAATCATTAAGAGTTTCAAAGTGGCCTGGGTGAAGATAAATCAACTCATTCTCTAGCTGATAGACCCTTAGGTCATCATGCTTATCAAACAAGGAAGCAAGTTGATCCCAAATTTCCTTCGGAGTCTTCAATCCAGTGATGTGGAAGAGAATATATTTGGAAATAGACAAGCACAAGAAATAATAGGCTTCATCCATCTTATTCCAGTATTTAGCTTTGTCAACATAATGAAATGGCTCTACCTCCATCTCCATTGTGACTCTATAGAGTCCTTTGGAGCGAAGCTATATCTCAATGTCCTCCTTCCACTGATGGTAGTTGAAAGGAGTGAGAGGATCCACATAAGGATCCATTGTACTATTGTAGTGAATGTAGTGAAGGACACCGAATGCTATTGTAGCGAACGCAGTGAAGGAGACTGAAAAAAACTGTAAATCACACAATCAAACAGAAAAAGTAATATCAACAGCCTGCACTTTTGGAATTTTCTTCATACCCAGCTTAGTTAATCAACCAAGATTGATCAACAATTCCTTTGCTTAGGATTTATGTGGTAAATTCTCCGCTTCTGGTGCAGTGATGGAAGGAGAATTTTTGCTAAAAAGGAAATTTTGATCCAAGTATGAATCTATAGTAGGAGAAGTGCCTTGTCCTTCCTAGGCTCTGATACCATATAAAATTGAGCACATAGATCTGTGGAACAACACACAACTCACAAGATAGATCAGACAATTTTACTCATAATTGAAGAATGAAACAGTGCAAAAATGGCTTGCAACCGTGTAATGCTTTCATTAATCAAAAGTAATTGGATAATTAATTACAATGTAATACACTGGTATTAATAACCAGTCAGTTCGAATGAATGAGAGAGGAATTCGAATTGATTGAATCTACCTAACTACATGGATAACTAGACATGTCTAAATCACTATCAGAGTCCAACTAGTTATCTCCAGTTGTCTGAATCGGTGCCTCAGTTAGTTAGAATCATTTAACTAGTCTAACTGAAGGTGTTAGGTGAGGAATCATGCCTTCCCACATGCAATCAATAAACAACTGGGGCTAATTGGATGTAACTGAATGTAGAGGACTCCTAACTAGGCTTAACTAGTCACTAATTGAACTCAACTGAAGGAGGTTGGTTCTGGCACTCCCAGTGGCTCCTAAATTGTAGGGATTGGTGTAGGAAGCTCCTAAACTAATGCATGCAAGTGCAGTCAGTGGTAGTTAGACTCAACTAGTGTTCCCCACACTCTAGTAACTAGTACATGTGTCCCAATTAGGCCATGTGGAACCAATGATGCTAGTGACTAAATATAGAATGAAAAGACTCATAATTTGGACATAATCGACCAAATTGGGAAAGGGAGGACTATAATCCTAACAGAGGGAAGTATGGCTATGAAAAAAGAAAAGAAAAAAGATAAGATTGAGATTTATCACTATGTGGTATATATTTTATACAATATCTACTTTATTATTATTATTATTATACAATATTTATTTCATGTTATACTATGTACATAAATGAACATTACCACTTTATTATTATTTGCATTACCTTTTGTTCATAAATTAATGATATTTACTAAATGTGATTGAGGTAATTATATGTTCCTTATATAAAATAAAATAAACACATGGTCTTAGATGACTGCAACCGACTTAGATCCATCTCAACTTTGGATCTATTATGGACCAAGAGGGATCAAATTACTCGAAGTGCAAACCCCAAGTTCATATACTCTAAGAAATGTTTGCACCTAAAAGGATTTTATCCATTTCGACACATGGTAAATCCAGAGTTCAGATGGATCTATGGAATGAAGATAGAACCAAATTTACGATATATTTATTTAATTTTAATATAATAAATCATTCTTAAACTTTAGTTAGATGAAAAAATGTACACAAAATTAATATAATATTACTCTTAAGAAAATATCATTTAATACAAAGACAATATAAAAGATAAATAAAGGAAATGGACATTTGAAACTTCCTTGCTCCATCTGGCATTTCTGCATATATCCTCGAAAAATATCTTTGTAGTAACTCAATCATTGTCTTTATATCAGATCTTCGACGATATTCAAACTTCAAATCCCTTTATTTATCCTTCACATTGCCTTTGTATTACATAATTTTCTCTGAAGAATAACTTTAGATCAATTTTGTATACATTTTCCATCTAACTAAAATTTTAGACTATTTTATTATATATGATAAAAAGGATTAAGTTCAATATTTTTTTTAACAAATATGATTATATTTGTATTTGCGCAAACTTCAATTCACCCTAAACTAGAGAAAAATTAAAATGGCTTAAAAAAATAGGTGAGGTTGTTTCAACATACATGATAAACCCCACTCTGTGAGACATGTAGAAAAAATAAAGTAATCTTATTCCTTGTAGGAAGTAGGTATATTGTCTAACATACTATAAAACCCCTTATGCCTTATGCTGAAGTTAAATGACTTTAGGAGAGGGTGTTTTAGAATTATAATACCCTTATTGATTTTAATGTTTGTTGTTATGATTAGGTTTATATTAGATTTATGTGATAACTAGTCATGTGACGATGTTTTATATGTATGTATTTATGTATTGTACTAACATATGAATGGCTGAGTTATGTTTGAAGGAAAAGGGGATTGATACACAAGGAGAGGGCCCATGTTACAATGAGCGTGGCACCATATCCTATAGATTAGGAATTAGTGGAAAGGTTGGAAACTTATGGAAATGACCTCCAACATTAAATTGAGTAAAATTACAAAAGGTAAAAGGGTTTTACATCACTTTTAACTTGTTCTTGAAACTGGAAAATACCCTCATAAGCATTATTTCTCCCTGGATGAGTTAGTTTGGGGAAGGAAAAGTGGTTGCATTTGATATCCACTTCAAAGTGATTTAAGAGGGGAATGATATATATTCTAGAGAGGAAACTATGAATTATATCATTATGAATTCCGGTTCATTGCAACACAAATGCCAAGTCTAGTTACAATTAGTGTAGGTGAGAGTGGTAATAAGAACCCTATAGGACCAAGATGAATAACTACCAAGCGAGGGGTTTTATCAAGAGGTAGTGGTATTAGTATCTTGTTGGGTTATTCATGGTGATACTTTCCAAACCTGGTCCTTAAACTCATTGGGACTAATTATTTCTCGAAGAGAAACACTTGTGAAGGTGGTTGTATTAGTTGGGTTAAAAATCAAACTTTGAGTAAGATTTCCCCTTTGTGATAGAAAAATTATTTGTGGGATCCGGTGCACTAGAATACCAACACTTTAACTTTATAAAGATAAGGGCTACATGTATTTTTATGATTATGAATTTGGTTGTGCAATTTTTATTATCTTGCGTGAGTGACATAATTGTATATATAGTTGTGATGGATTCAAGGCATAAATATTGTACCGTGTTATTGTTGGACATTAAAAATTGATTGCTTGATGTTTAAAATATATTTATTACTCTTAAGAAGAAAAAAATTGGACACCCTTATGGGTGATTACACACACTGACCCACTAAAATTTAAAAATCACAATACATAACAATATTTAAGACCTATAACATCAACAAAGTGCTAGCCATAGATTCCTTTTAGATTTGCATGTTTTATTATTCCATTGGATTTGCATAATAAGGAGGCCTCGAAGGAATTCTCTCAATAACATAATGTACCATATATTTGGAAATTTGAATTCCTAGGTCTGAAATCACAATAACCAACTATTCTAAATCTATATTTTTATGTTTCAAGTATACCATGGAAAGCTCGTTTTTGTCTCGTTGTGCTCATCTCCTTACAATATACATATAAATGAGTGTTGTTAGGTTCTTGATTGGAGATGATAAGAGCAATTTTAAGGGCACAAACTTCCCTAGATATCACAAAATCATCAACTCAATTCCATGGAAGCGAAGTGAGCAAAGGATTGAGAAGATGGATAACATAATGTGTAGAGGCAAAGGCATGCAATGTATATGGTGCAAGAGAGTTGGTTAATGATTTGGTTGGAAGTGAGAAAGGATAAAAGAGAGGAGGCATGTATAGAGGCAAGGTCAAATGAGAGAAACAAAGAGGTAGCATCCTTCAATACTGAAGATGATGGAAGCATGAGACAAATTTAACCCATGGGGGATGATAGAACCGCTCCTTAAAATTTATTTCATAGATTTAACTGTTAAACAATGGGGAAATTATGTTTATGAATTTCAACATGTTCATGAGATACATATCATATAAATTTCAATAAATTCAATGCGCTTTAGGATAGTCATCGCATCTCCTATAGTATCCCCTCTATTAGTCATTACAATTACTTCCCTATGTTTACGTTTCTTGATTGGAAAATAATTGATTTATTGAATCATTAGATAAGAGGTTCAACTATTTATAGGGTTCAATTTATGTGATAGGAAGACAATTGTAACCAATTTCTAAGAGATAAGAGGATTAGGTGAGAATTTCTTGGATGAGAATAGACATAAGGTTATTTCACCTTGAAGTTTGATTTCTTGGAGGATGCAAGAGATTCTTCCTTTTTATTAGTTTATTCTTCACTTACACAAGCAAGAGAGTATTGGATGTCCATTAAGTGCATAGATTCCTTTTCAAACAATATCATATGCCCACATTGTTGGATTTTCCACTAAAACAATTCTTTGTCTCTAGATCACAATTTCCATTTTTCCCTACTTATTGATCTAGTTGTAGTATCATTAAGCTAAATTTGTGGGAGATCTACAAATGGTCAAAGGAAAATATATTTACGCTCATTATTGACCTATAAGTTGATATATCATTTGCATATTCTCTAGATAATTTCAACCAAAATTTTGGAGACTATATCGACAATGTACTAGGGATCGATTAATCCATATCTAAAGATATATTTTTTATGGTATAATCATATTTTAAAGGTTATGTACTTGGGGATCAGATCCATTTCCTATCTAATAAATATATATTTTTAAATGTAAAGATTTCTCCTTCCTCCAATTGATTAATATTTGCAATAGGTCGTTTATAGGGTCTATGTAAATATGTAGGTCATCGTAAGAAATTTTATATAATGTAGTTAACCCTAGAAATTTATTGAAAGAAATAGAAAAAAAAAAAGAGAAAATAGATAAGCCCTAAAATATATATATCTTGTGTTGATGATATTCACAATAGAGAGATATGTTCACTTTCTATTTCAAGGGGGAAACCTCCAAAACCAAAGCTCCAAATACAATAACAATTCTTAACCCAACTTTTACATAGTTACTAATCTATATATAGTGATTCAATATCCAAATCCATAACTACTTGTGGTCTCGCTATTAAATAGCATCAACCACCTAGAATCATTTATTAAATAAAGAGGGCCCTTTTAAATTAAGTTACTATCGATTATTTAATGAGCCTTAAGGACTTGTACATTGATAAAGTACAAGGGTTAGGGTAAGATACTCTAGAAGTATCCATGTGCTATTTGTCACTATTTCATTCTAAGAAGATAGAGGTGACAATTTATCATGTGTTGTTACACATCATACATCTTAATGGGCCTTCACTTCCTTTTTATTTAGGTTGTTTTTTGTAAGGAAATTAATGTGACCCAATAGAAGGATGAATAATTTTATTTTTGAAGGCAGTCCCCTACCGAAAATTTCCTCCAAAGTTGAGAGATCTATGGTTATATCCCTCAAGGACAAATTATTCATAGCCTTCCATGATATTGTATCCTTTCCTTGAAGAGCCCCATAATATTTCATCCTTAAAAGTTCTCCGAAGAGGGTAAAATACTTTGAGGTATTGAATCAAAATGTAGATCACCTTTTGGGTTTCTAAATGAAGATGGAACACAATCTAGTAGATCCAATTTTAATCTTCTTCCAAGTCCGAGTTTGATATGTCTTCTAGACTGCATAAACAATTTGATGTGAAACTTTCTTTTTCTTTTGAGATTGTTGGATTCCTCGTAGAGGTTGATTCCCCATAATTTTATCCTCCCATTTTGGGATACCACTACCAAATATATATGCTAGAGGATGTAACCGCCTTCAATGGATATAAGATCGAAGAACCTCTTATTTGAGGGCATGTTTTCTCTAGACATTTCTTTGAATCTACCATGATACTTATTGTGAATAGTTGCATTCCTACATTCCACTTCCCTTGTTATCAATTTTCAAGAAACTTTATCTCCTAATGTCTTATTAACTAGGGAGGGATCTTAGATGGCCAATTCCCCTTTATTTTGACGTGCTTTGACTATTTTATAATTCCCCAAATTATTTTTTTTGAATTACTTTCACACCCTTCCAAAAAAACATTCTTATAGTTTCACCCATGAAGTTTAAAATGTTTATGTGTACAAGTAGGGTAGACCTCTTGAAAATAGGAAGGCATGAGAGAACAAATTTGGTGATGACCATCCTCCCTTGCATGTTAAGCTATTAGGATCACCAATTGGTTAGTTTGGTGCTCAATTTTTGAAGTATGGAGTTATATTCTTGATATTTTGATAGCTTGAGAAATATAGGGATTCCTAAGAGTATGAAGTAGTTATAATGTACATTGTGAGGAAATTGTAGGAGCCTTATTATTCTGGCTAAAAGGTTAGTTGGGGCACTCCATCCACATGATCTTGTTCTAATCTTGTCCTCCAAATGCATATAAAAAGTTATGTAGGATTATTTTAAATTATTTAGCTATGTTAAAGTACGCTCCTCCCATTAGAAGTGTGCCATTACTAAATTGGGAATGGTTAGTGTTTCTTACCACTGTTTCTATCTGGATACCAAGCAAAGATTTTCTTATATGAGATAGTTGTAGATCTCACGCGAATGATTTTTTCCATTATTATATAGAGAGATGACGAGAGGGTTAAGTCGTATTTCTCTCCTATCGTTCCTTTAAAGTACTCGGTTGAATTTTCATTTGGAAGTAGTGAAATTCAAGGTCAATGCATACATGCTACATAAATAATTGGAAAAACCAAAACCCTTTTAAGGGTCTCGAAGAGTAAGTTGTTACATAGTTAATAAAATGAATAAATAAAACTATATTTAAAAATAACAAGTAAATAATAAATAATAAGAAAATTAATAAATAATAATAATTAAAATCAATAATACACACTATTACATGTTCATATTTTTATAATTATATGTTTATTTTTTATTATATCAAAATATAAATATAATTAAAAATATAAATATAAATAACTCATTTTTATAAATAAATGAGCTTGTATTATACTAATAAGATCATTTATGACGACGATGATGACAAAGATTAACATGCATTGAGACTCTTTGGTCTACAGGCCTTAAGAAAAGAAAAATAAATTATTTGGATTTCTGTAAATTTGATTCTTGTGATTAAAAAGCTGGGAAAGAAGTGTTTATAGGTCCCCATAGTTTTGAAAAGTTATAAGATCATGGATATTAGAATTGTAGCAAACATTAGGAAATTGCGATTGAATGTGGGTGTACGCAAGGAACTCTAAAAGACAGTAAGATTCGTCCTCAACACTCATAGACTCATAGAGATGAAAAATCATATCTTCCCATGCTGTTTTAGAAATTGTCCAACGACCTATTTCTCTATGAAGCTCATGGGAGTTCGTTCTTATTTTGTCTATATTAATCTTCTTCTTTGCATTTGTTACAACAAAGAGGACCTTTTGTTCTTCTAGGTTGTGATTAATGACTTCCTTGTATTATCTTAACTTCCTTTTACCCTCTAAATATTTATCATCCCACTTTCTCACTTTTGATCTTAGATGTGATAGTAATTTTGACGTTGTTGATATCTTCCAAAGTGTTATTTTTTTCAATCAATCAATGATTTAACCAATCCATGGCATCTTTATACAATACTATCTTGAGTCAAAGATTCCCTTGACTAGAATTTAAAGAAATTTTAGGGAGTCTCTAGTATTCCATGTTATTTATCTTATTCTTGTACATCAGGTATTTAGACATAGTGATTCTTTCAATGAGGGGAAGAACCGCTTCTATAGGGAGAATATGATAGGTCGTATGACCCTAAATTTTTAGGTTATGCGTGATAAAACATTTTTGAATTTGCTCGATCTTTCTCCAAGATTCTCGAGAGATGCTACAACCCCAAACTTCACAACTGTACAAGATAATAGGAGTGACAAGAGTTTCAAAAAGGAAATTATTTTTATCCCACATCACCAAAATTGTTGATTTACAATTGTTTTCCAGGAAAAAATAAGCTTTACACCCTCCGTTAATCATTTTCTCAATGCTATAGTTCCAATGAGCTTGTGATGGATATCAACTCCGAGATATTAGTAGGACACTTCCTCTAAGTTTTTATTGCCATAAACAAAATTAGCATAAGTATCTTTCTTTGAATTGATAATCATAACTTTAGTTGTATTGATGTTAACATACATACCCATGTTAGCGTGGAAATCCTTGAGAATCCTTAATTTATTTTCAAGGTTAAAGGGGATCCTTGCCAAAAGAACGATATAATCAACATAAAGAAGGATGTCAAGCTTGTATTATAAGAATAAGCCCATTTTTTTTATATAAATGGGATTTTTAAAATTTTATATTTATATGATTGAAAATGAAAAATATAATTATAAAATAGTTTACTTTTGTTGAAAATGTTTCACCATGGTTGAGGATGGTTAACTAAAATTTGCGATGTTTGAATATGGGTGATTTTTGGTTGAATATGGTTTAATCTAGTAATATTATTGACCATGGAAACATTGTTGAGCATAATTAACCATGGTTTACTATTATTGACCATAGTTTCCCATGGCTTATCATGTTTGATTATGTTTATCCGCAGTTGATTTTGATTGGGTATGGTTAACCATGGTTGATCGTGTGTTACTATGGTTGACTATGATTAATAAGGTAAACCATGGTTGAGTATGCTTTATTATGGTTGAATAATATTGACCATGGTTGAACATGGTTTCGCAATGCTTGACTAAGGTTGTCCATATTTGACCATGTTTTACTATGGTTGAACATGTTTGACCATGCTTCTTTATGGTTAACTTTGGTTGACCATGGTTGACTATCGTTGACCACGGTTGTCCATGTTTGACTTTTATTGAGCATGTGTGACTTTTGTTGACTATGGTTGATCGTGTTCAATTATATTTGTTCATGGTTGAGTTTCCTTAGGTATGATTGATTATGGTTGATCATGTGTTACTAGGGTTGATTATGATTAAATTAGGTCAATTATGGTTGAATTTGTTTGAATAATGATGACCATGGGATATCATGTTTGATTTTGGTTGACTTTTTCTTGAATATGTTTGACTTTGGTTAACTATATTTAATTCTAGTTGATTTGGTTAACCATGGTTAACTAACTATGGTTGATCATGGTTAATAATGGTTAACTTTAGTTGACAATTAGTAGACCATGATTCCCTATAGTTGAGAAAGATTGAAAATGTTTGAATTTGATTAAACATGTTTAATTATTATTGATCATGTTTAACACAACAAAAATTAATTAATCTTGGTTGACCATGTTTCTTTATGACTAGTTATGATTATTTGTGGTTGACTATGGATAAATATGTTTAACCATGTTTGGATATGGACAACCATGTTAGAGTATGGTCAACCATGTTTGTATATGGTTGAATTTGGTTAACCGTGGTTTGGCCATGGTTGACCATGGTTCTGAATGGTTGAATTTGGTTGATTATTTTTATCAATGGTTGAAGATAGTTTGAATAAATTTTGTGATGTTTGAGAATGGATTACTTGTGATGTGTGACCATAGGTGACTTTGGTTCCTGTAATCGAGAGACTCCATAAAATTTGAAAAAACATGAGAGTTATTAATGCTCCAAACTTACCCCCCAGGGGAGAAGGGAACATGATATATGAGAGAAGATTCATCGTCACCCTTATGGGATTTGCTTCCCAAGAGGACCAACAGAAAAACCACAAGGGATAAATGAGAAGAAGAATGAATTTGTGTAGATATATCCCTAGATAATGCGCACCCACGGGACTAAATAATAGAAAAGTTGAGACCTAATGCAACCTCAATACAAACATCATGTATTAGGGAAGTGATTTTAATGGGATTACCATAGTCCAAAGGTGACCATAGATATGGTTGGAAAGCATCCCAAAAAATAACGTCAGAAACCCCTTCTTCAATAGTGTCCATGTATGAGTAAAGACTCAAATTCTGAGGAGCAATAATTTTCCATGAACTAGTCATATCCTCTCTTGATTTTTAAAGGAAGCATGGTATCATAACAAGTTTGAGGCCATATCAATGATAAGAACTCGAGAAACTACTAGCAGAAAAAAATTATGGCCCACACCAATTCATTCGAAGACTTTAAAGTTTAAAAACTATGGGAAACCTTTAGCTCCTTAATGGCCTCAATACCAATCATGCTTGGATTCGGATAATTAATGACCCTTGAAGAAAGTCTAGAGGTCTCTTCAAAAGTATGGGGAAATGGGATACTACAGATCAAAGGAAGAGAATATATAGCCCGCCCAAACCCAACACGAGCATAAATATCCTTTCGTTCCAAGGAAACCCTCAAAGACACCATTACTGAAGGATAATTTTCCGAACCCCCACCACTTCTAGAAAGTGAGAAATGTCTTTTGAAAAATGAGGCCTCCCAATAAAATGGCGAAAGGGTAAAGGGAAAGATTTTACAAGATTCCCATATTTATGACATCTGATATAGTGGAATGGCATCCCAACATAATCCAACTTTTTAATAAAAGATCAGTATCCTTTCCTAATGGAAATCTTTGCAACTAACCCAGACTTAGAATCGATATTAACCAAAATACATGCCATGGTCATAAATATAGAGCTCTCAAAACACATATCTCCCTAAACGAAAGTCCACAACTCCTTACCAATCAGATAAAAAATTCATTCAATCCATAGATCAGGTGGTAGTCTTGGAATAAGAACCCAAATGGGTCTTGTGGATTTTCTTGTGTCTTCTTGTCCCTCTCTCTTAGCCCAATAGAGCCCAATATATCGGCCTCAATAGAGCAGAGCTCAACCAACAACACCTATGACACAGATGTCGTCTCACCCAAGATATCTCTCTTATATGGGTAACTTCTAGAACCAAGTTTCCGCAGTTGCGTGGGAGGGTGTTTTAGTACCTTGGCCCAACGCCAAGGCTTCCAAAAAAGTTCGAGGGGTGGATTACTTGTGGTTAATATACTCTACAAGCTAAGCTACAATCCAAGCTCTCTCTATACAAATTTAGTAAATAGGAAATAGACATGCATCATAATCATATCTAGGAATATGACACAACCATCATTCATTTGTTGATTTAAAATAAAAGCTACAGTTACTCATTCACTACAACAATCACACAAATAACTAAGATACATTCAACATTCACACATATACAAAAAATATATGTGGAATTCCATCCGGGAGAAAACCACAAGGTGCTCTTCATCTGGCATGAGGAAATAGATGCACCTTTTTTCTGCGCACTAAGCTACAGACTCTGTTCAATATCTTATTATCTAACTTTAAATACTCCTTCTCCCTCTCATGCTCTCTAATATTCTCTCTTTTCTCATTATATTCTACTTCTCCTAGTGATCCGCACACATCCTGTATCGACTCAACCTTTCCTACTTGTCTATGCAGTCAGCAGCATGTACTTTACTCTAATGCACTCAGCAATACATAACCATTAACCAAAAACCAGCTACTAATTCTAGCTCAAGTGTCTACCAAGAGCCTATTCTTGAATCCATAATCTAGAACCTATTAGAAGCCCACCACATATATAGGTTGGGTTCCTTCTTTTATATCCCAATTATAGTCTCAATACAGATCCCATACATGCTTGTTACAGACTCAAATACTGACTTGATATAGTCTCATTACAAAATCATTGACTTTCGTTATCTCAGCCAAATTAGTATATCTAGCCAACATGTTGTCTTTCCTATTATAGCAACACATAACTAGAGGCACTATCAACATGACTTACAAATATGCCTTCATGCGTGTGGTTTCTGTCGACTCCAATCGAGCTCATACACACGCTAGTTAGGGTCTGTCGCTTTCTCAACATGATGCCTTACTGTCACTTTCTAGCCGTTATTCCATTTGCACGCTTGCTTCATGCTGATATGTTTCCATATCATCTCGTTTCACACTCTATCTTGTTGTCACGAATTGCTTGTCTAATGCAACTTCCTCTTCCAATTCCTTCTCCTCTTCTGCTTCTCTTTCACTTATTTTGTCGTGTCATCCTTCGCTTTCTCCTTTATGTTTCCTCCTCAGTCATAGCTCCTTCCTCTTCTCCTTTATGCTACTTCTGCAGTCATAGCTCCTTCCTCTTCTCCTTTATGTTGCTTGCCCAGTCATAGCTCCTTCCTCTTCTCCTTTATTTTCTTCTCCATACTTAGGAAAAATTATTCCCTACTGTCCCTAGGTCCAACAGGCCCCCAACACTCACCTATGGCTCGTCCCGACCCACGCGAAGCTATTGCTCCATATTGTGACTTGCGCTTAGATTATTATGAAAATACTCCATGATTTTCACCACTTTATCTGTCTCTGTGTGTACTTCTTCCTCTATTTTATGCATGTGATCCACCAGGTCGGAACAGACGTGTTCCGACATGACCTTCTCCACTGATGTTGCTACTTTGTGCACTTTCTGGTGTATAGGATGAATTTATGTTCCTTCTATGCTTGATTGTATGTTCCTTTTGTTTGACTGTATGTTCCTTCCGTGTTTGTTGCATGATTTTCACTTTTCCTTTCTATTGGATGTAATTACTGCTTATAGTAGTATGAAAGAGGGGGTGAGAGTCTGACCGGTATCACCGATTTTCCTTGTCTGCATTTCTAGCTTCTGCTCTAGCTCATCCCATCTTTTTTCTTCCTCCCTTAAGAATATTCCTCAACATTACCCTTGAATGAGTATAAAACATCCCGGTAAGCCACTAGAGCTCGCGGTAGTTTCTTAATCCAACATCTGGTCAGTTTCTTTCTTTTCCTCAATGCTAATGAGACCTGTCATCCTATACATGTAGTACCTCCTTCCTTTGGAGTGTGTCAATTCAAATTTTTCTTGGAATCGTCATCACCTCTCGTATTTTCAGCAGTTTACAGTGATAATGGTGATGACGTTGGCATTTATTTATTCTTTCCTTGGTCTGAACATTCGTTCAGACAGATAGTTCCTAGAAATGGATACTATGCAATGTGGTAATTATTTCCACAGTCTCATTTGGAAGCTTCGGTGGTATGTCGTCTGGTCCTCGAATTCTTCCAATTACTTCTACATTAGTTATGAACTCCTTTAAGATAGTAATGCTCTTATGGACATCAAAAGGTTTTCTTATTGCCATCCTTACCAAGATGGTTGGAGATATTTTTGCATGGAGGCCTAAAGTTTTATTATTCCTTAAGCGTCTACTGAACTATTGTGGAAAACATCTTGCATCATTTCCCTTACTCGTAATAGGTGTTACAGCTTCCATCACATTGCCCCTAGGGCCACTAGCACTAAATGTTTTACTATCCATTATTCTCCACAAGTATTCTGTAACTATGTTTCTTGCAATCAAAACTCAATGTGGAATTATATGGGCAGTAATTGGCAGTCAGGAAACATTAGATGGTATATTCCCATGATCAGTATATAAAATATTCGTGCGTGCCTTCATTGAGTGGAATAATGACAACACAAACCATCATATGGGTAACCATGTCGAGTTCTTATGTAGAGGTGCCATCTCTGTCGTCCCTTTTTGGTGTGACGTCATGATATTTATGGTGCAAGTGACCCTCGAATTCCCCTAATTTATGTTCAAACTCCCTTGGTGTCTATGGATTAAAAATTAACAATTGTCACATCAACAACTCATCCAATTAAATGTGCCAACATTACATTGGTTTTAGTGTCACACTTCCCTCGTCACGCCTCCTATGACATTCACTCTTCTCTCTTCTCATAGCCTTCCTCATTGTTATTGTTTTCTTTTTGTGTGACCTAGATGTAGTTATCAAAATAAGGCTTCAACCAGCTCCCTTTGATGAGCCCTCTGACTCCTATGCCATCTAATTTTTCCAATTTCACTACTCCTACATTAGTGTTTTCCTTAACCAAATAGGGTCCTAGCCAATGTGTCTTTAGCTTGCCTAGGTCCCTGAATTTTTTTTTGTCATACATATGAACAAGGCCTCCAACTGAAAACCATGTGTTCTTAATGTGTCTATCATGCCATACCTTATGACTTTGTTTCTCTACATTCTAATAAAAGCCTGCAATGAAGCATTCTTCTTCCAAATGGATTAGCAGAAGTAATATTTCTTCTACAACATCAACATCTTTCATTTCTGTGAGCGTCACCTCTCTTAGACTTGGTAAGATATACTCCATAGGCATGACAGATGATTTCCCGTACACTAAATTGAATGGTGTCTAACCTATTAAATTCTTACATGTTGTGCGGTATGCCCATAGTACTACAGAAATATTTTGATCCCAATCATCCCTTCATGTGTTACAAACTTTGCTTAATGCATTTTTCAGAATCTTGTTAAATGCTTCGACAACTCTGTTTTCCTGCGAGTGATATGGAGTTGTTCTTCTATGATGTATCTAAAATTTATCAGTTAGTTCTTCAATCAATTGATTAACAAAATGTGTATCTTGATCACTAATTAATATTTTTGGGAACCCAAACCGTGTTGCAACATTTTCAAATAATAACTTCGTCCTTGTCATAGTAGTACAGTCCTTTATTGTGGCAGCTTTTTCCCATCTAGTTAGGTAGTCTGTCACAGCAATAATATACCTTTTTCTTGTGGTCTTTCCTACTCGACTAATAGGTCCCATGAAGTCAACATCCCATTTGTCAAATTCCTGTAATGTTATTTGTGGCACTAATGGAATTTCATCTCTTCTAGATGGTTTCCTTGTTCTTTGACAAATATCACAACAACGACAGTAATCCTAAGCGTTTGCATGCATATTAGGCCACCATAATCCTTCATGTAATATCTTACGCATAGTTTCTTTTCCAACATAATGTCCCCTGCGACACCAACATGTGCTTCACTTAAAATCATAGGTCGCTCATGTTCCAAAATACAACGTCGAAGTATCTCATTAGGGCCCAGTTTATACAAGTGGTCTGCAATTAATTGAAAATTTGTAGCTCACATTACTAACTATTTCTTCTCTGTCATTGTGAATTCGGCTGGCGCAAAACCCGTGGTCAAGAGCTATATGATACCTTCATATTGATCATAAAAGGAATTTATCACAAATAGTTGTGCATCAGGAACATTATCTTCCAAACTAATAGGTTCTTCTCCACTCTCGATTATGGACAGGTGGTCTAGTCCCAAGTTCAATCGGCTTGGTTTGACAATTATCTCAAATTCAAATTCTTGGAAGAGGAGGAGCCACTGACAGATCTCCCCCCCCCCCAATACTGGCTTATTGACGAAATATTTTAGTGCAAAATGGTTAGTATACATTTTGAAATGTCTACTCAGCAAGTAATGTCGAAATTTTGCAATGTGTAAACCATCGCAAGTCCTTCCCTCTCTATTGGAGTGTAATTATTCTCTGCAATGGATAACTTCCTGCTAGCAAAATAAATGGGGTGATAAGTCTCTCCTTCCCCTAGTTGCGTCAATCCCACTCCAACCGCAACAAAGGATGCATCGACATGAACATGAAATTATTTTTTCCAGTCTGGAAATACAAGTATAGGTGTAGTAGCCATCTTTCCTTTCATCTTATACAGACTCTCTTAGCATTCATTTGTCCACTGAAATTTAGGGTCTTTCTTCGACAGTCTCTCCATCGAGGAAGTCACTTGTGCATGTCCTTTGATGAACTTTTTGTAGTATCCCATATGTCCTAGTGTTGCTCTTAATTGTTTAACAGTGGTAGGTGGTGGTAAGTCAAGGATAATGGTGATTTTAGTTGGGTCAACCGAAATTCCATCACAACAGACCACATGGCCTATCAGAGCTCCAAAAGGCGCACAAAAAATACACTTTCTCAAATTGACGGAAATTTGGTACTAGAGGCATCATTACAGCATCATTCTAAGAATTTCTATGTCATCCTTTATAAGACCAAATACTGTCCAATCATCAAAGTAGACTTCCAGAAATTTATGTATAAAATCTATAAATGCAAAAACTACAAATCTAGAAAATATTGTAGGTACATTCTTGATTCCAAAGGGCATTACCGTGTATTGATAGCATCCCCACTCCATTTCAAAGTTAGTCTTGTATCGATCTTATTTTGCAATTCTTATCTGATGGTAGCCTGAGAATCCATCTGTAAATGAATACATTTCTTGTCCTCCAACATTCTCCAATACTTCATCTGTGAATGAAGTCGGAAATGGGTCATGCAAACAAGCATCATTTAATTTTCAGAGATCAACACAAATTCTCACTTCTCCTGAAGTTTTCTTGTCCTGTACTACGATGGGGATGATCCATTCAGATGATTCAACTAGTTCTATTACACCTATTTCTAACATTCGGTCAAGTTCATCTTTAACTTTCTCTTTGTAACGCGGGTTTAACCTGTAGGGCTGTTGTTTTACCGGTTTTGCATCAAGCATCAATGGCATATTCATTTCTCCCAGGTCTCCAACTATTCCTTTCATTTCATAAAACTTTGTAGGGAATATATCCTGAAATTCATGTAATAAGTCAGTCATATTTCTGATAGTCTTGTCATCCCAGTAATCTCCAATATTAGCAAACTTCGGGTTTTCATCCAACCTAATATTTACTTTCTTAGTCTTGAGTGGTTTAAAAAACTGGTCAATGGAGATAGGAGCTCCCTACACTATTCGTATGCCTTATGACTCGGGTATATTTATCTCAAGTGGGTCGTCATCATCCGGTTCTCCCGTGAGATTATAGCACTCCATCCAGTTGTGTATAGTCATGTTGCATTGATGGAAGTCCGTGTCCACGACTAGATTTTATTCAAATATATTTTTCTTTATTACCTGTAATGCGGCATTGACTCTCAGGTGTGCACTTGTGAACTCAAATTTATGGGCGAATCTTACAGATAATCTTTCCCATTTGACAGTTCCTCGTCGAGGCTCTACTGATGTGTACCAACTTCTTGGTACCATTTCCAATGTATGTATGAATCGATGAACCGATTCTTGTCGCAAATATTCTTGTTGATTCCTGCAACAATGCTCAATATGTTCGACAGGATTTGTCAGTCATATATATTTATGATCAGAGAAACTAATCTCTTCTCCAAATATGATCTCCATTAATATTCTACACTATAGCCATTCGGAGATAGATTGTTTGTGTGTACCCCACCATCTAGCGGGCATAGATTTCAGCACATAGTCCAAATCGGACAATCGCTGTGATTCTCTGAATTTTTGTTCAAATTCTTCAAGAAAAGATGTGAGGTTAGGTAATCCTTCATACATAGGCGGTGCACTTGCTTCTGCTCCTACCCCGCGGAAAAATATTGTGATTCTTGCACATCTTCTCATGGAGAGTTCATGTAGCCTATTTTGCCAATTTTCGAGGGCATCACCTAAGTCAAACATACATGGACTTGCACTTCGCCAACTCAGTTTTCCATCAACTATTAGGTTTATACAATATTATTTCTAAGACATGATATTATACAAGTGATATAGATCATTATCTTTCCCTTCACTATGCACATGTTCAACATATCTCTGTCCTTCTAGCGGATCAATTGGTGCAACCACCCTTACTTCAGAATATTCAAAAGATAAGATCCTCTTCTTGAAGTTTATAATGGTTTGGTTGTCTATTTCCCAATCAATTCCTAGGAGTGTATCATAGTGGTTTGTGTCATCAACAATGTCAATAACTTCAAATTCAACATATGTTCTCAAGACTTCGACTTCTACAAGAACTTGTGTGAGTCTACCAATTGGTATAACCTTCGACTAGTTCATAAGCCTTGGTTGAATGTGAGACCAGTCCAGTCGCATCTTGTTCATGCCCTCCCATGTTTTTCTTGTTAATATATTGACATCCGAGTCCAAATCTAATATGATATAATCCATATCATAATATCCTATCTGCGTAGTCATTTGTAGTTCTCATCCCATCTTCAATTTTTTCCCTGATATGATTAACTCTTTTTTCAAGTCGTAGGTCTTTTGAGTTTTCTTCTATTAGTGTTGTCAATTTTGCAACAACATATTTATCATTGATTAGTAATAAACAACTTTTGAAAAAATATTTAAGCTTACTAACCTTATTGGAGGCTTCCTTATTAGTTTTTCAAGCCATTCGGGCATGGTCTTGACTTGGCCGAATCTCGACATTTGATTGGTATCAACAAATTCTGGTCGCACCTCCAAGAATACTTCTTTCTCTTGGTGAATGTCTAGGGGGGCTTTCTTTTGTGTTGCAGGTCTCACCTGCGGTTGTCCTTGCTGTGCGTTTTGGTATGCTCTTGTCGCAGCACCTCCTCGTGTAACTACAACAATGTGAGGTTCTCTTGGTTCGGCAAAAATCATTTGAATATTATGATTGGGGTTTAGATTATGATTCTGCACTCGATTGGGGTTTACGACAATTATAGCCTACCATTTCGCAATGATTTGTGGACACTGTTCGACAGTGTGATCAAATGCTTTAAAATATGTACAATTTTTCACAAGAATTTGAAAATCTCGAACAAAATGTCTAGTGTGTCCACAATTATAGAATATGACATGGCCACTTCCTCAACCAAATCCTCCTCCTTGTTGTTGTCCTCGACCTCTAAATTTCCCACCGCCCTTTGTGGAGGGTATTGTTGTTGTTAAGGATATTTATTCTGACGGTAGTGTGGTTAAGGGTATTATGGTTGTAGATATTGTGTGGGTTGATACTGATACTTTGCTCATTCAGCTTGCATCTACTCATGATTTTTCATTAAGTAGGTGTCCATCGCCTTTTCTTGCAGTAGCTGAAATGATCTGCAGTCTTTTCATCATGGCCTACTAATCTACAAAATTTACAATACAAACTAGCTGGTGCAATTACAATCTTTTGTAAGTATAGACATTTCTCGGACCTGTAGCTCCTACTCTAGAATATTCTACACCAAGGCATTCCTTGGGTGTTTAACGGATTCGGCACACCTGCTGCAACATAGTTCATCAGCACCGACAAATTATCTTTATAGTGTCTGTCTGTTCTACATCTTGTACACCATAGTTCTTCTTGAACCTTCTTTCCTCTTTTCATGTCCTGGAGCTACACGCTAAGATCGGCCAACTGCAACTAAATTTGCATCATTCCTGAGCTAGTGTCTCCAACAGGCGAGGACTCTAATTTCATTTTTATTTCCATATCCTCTATCTGTGACACGAGTTTCTGTTGTATCAATGGGGTTCAGATATGTGGTAACATGGTGACAATAAAACATTCCTTGTGTTGCACATCTGACATTTGGAAACTCACTTTGGCCATTAATGTCTTAAATATTTGGTCAAAATCCCAAATATATTTTGCTGGTAGCTACTTAATCTCTTTGATTTCGGTACTACACTGTGATTCAGACTTTGGATTTTTGAATTCATCTATCAAACCCAATCGAATCTCGTTGAGTGTTTTTGGGACAACTCCTACTGGTACTATGGATCATTTCATATACCAATCAATCGCACGACCTCGCAGAGTTTTGATCATTTATTCTTTCTTGATATTCTCATCCTGGATCTGCCTCGCAGTCCAGGAAACTTCACAAAGGAACCAATGTTGTTTTGGATATTCCAACCCATTTCCATTGAATATTGAAAGCTTAATGTCATCTCCATCCATTGTATTTACTCTGGTGAAATATCCGGTGTTGTAGGCGAGTTGTAAGCACATTCTTGTTCTGTTATTCAGTCAAATCTTATGATTCTTAGTCTCCTTTAGAGATCAGTTGATATTCTTATTCTTTGTCACAAGATCCTTCGTACAAGTATGATGCAATCTCATATCCTTCTTCTTCTCGATATGTGCTACAACTCCCTCTTCCTAACAGAGCTTTTCTCCGCTTGCTAGATCTGAATATTCTTTCGCTTCTTGAAAATCATGACTCTAGATCAGTTGCACTATCTCATGGGAACATCTCACTGTAGGGTTCTGCTAATATATAACCACTCTGTTTCTATATAGTCTTGTTACATTCGAAGAATTCCTTTCTCGCATATAACAATTTTAATCCACGTTTTTAAAGATAACAGGTTTCTACTGTGTGGTCCTTGAAAACTTTTTCGCTCCACCTCACTGTATGAGGTGATAGTGTCAACAACAAACTCAGTGATATATCCTTCTAATATAGTATCTACCCAAAATTCCATAGCCCTTGAGACAGGGTTTTTTACTCTTTTCAAGTGCTCAATCAACTAAGGACTCCACTCTTTCGGTTCTCCTCCTTGGAAATTTCTTTGTAAGGTTTCCAACTTAGACAACCATTCATGCAACACAATGGGAAACTCGAAAGAGAAAATATCGTGAATTTCTGAATAAATGTATCGGCCTAACCACTTTGTTGGGGTCCACTGAGATCCTTCACATTCTTTTCGTGCAAACTCAAACTCTTTGGCTTCCACCCAATCTTGGATCTCCAGTTTCGTAGGTTACCACAACATATCCCTCACCACAATAATTTAAGGTGTCGGCAACATAACTATTTGTTGGCTCTCTTGAGTCTTCATGTCCCTCTCTCCAAGAACCCATACATAGGTTTAATCCCTTCTTCTCAGCACAATAAATCCCGAGATATTGGCTTGACAGAGCAGCGCTCAGCTAGCAGCACCTATGACACAGATGTCATCTCACCCGAGATATCTCTCTTATATGGGTAACTGCCAAAACCGAGTTTCCACAGTTACGTGGGAGAGTATTTTAGTACCTTTGTCTCACGCCAATGCTTCCAATGAAGTATGGGGGGTGGATTACTTGTGGTTACTATACTCTATCATCTAAGCTGTGATCCAATCTCTCTATACAACTTAAGTAAATAAACAACAGACATGAAGCATAATGATATCTGGGAATACGATGCAACCATCATTCATCCATTCATTTATAATAAAAGATATAGTTACTAATTCACTACAAAAATCACACATATAGCTAAGCTACTTTCAACATTCCCACATATACATAGAATATAACGTGGAAACCCATTCGGGAAAAAACCACAAGGTGCTCTTCATCTAGCATAAGGAAATATATGCACCTTTTGTCTGCGCACTAAGCTACAGACTCTACTCAAGATCTTCTTCTCTAACTTTACAGATTCTTTCTCCCTCTCATGCTCTCTAATATTCTCTCTTTTGTCTTTCTATTCTACTTCTCCTAGTTATTCGCACACATCCTAGATCAACTCAACCTTTCCTACTTGTCGCACTCAGCTGCAGATCAGTTAATTTGATGCACTCAACGATACAGAGCCATTAACCAAAAACCCTCTACTGAGACGAGCTCAAGCGTCTACCAGGATCCTATTCTCAAATCCAGAAGCTAGAAGCTATTAGAATCCAACCAAATATACATCTTGAGTTCCTTCTCTTATAGCCCAATTACAGACTCGATAGAGATCCCATACATGCTTCTTACAGACTCAAATACTGACTCGATATAGACTCTATAAAGAATCCTTTACTATCGCTATCTCAGTTGACTTACTATATCCTTCAAACATGTTGTCTTTCATATTCTAGCAACATATAACTAGAGGCACTATCGGCCTAACTTATAAACATTCCTTCATGTGTGTGGTTTCTGCCAGCTCCAACTGAGCTCATACCCACACTAGTTAATTCTTGTTTCTTTCTCGGCATGATGCCTTACTGTCTCTTTCTAGAAATTATTCCATTTGCATGCCTACCTCTACTGATATTTTTCCATATCATCTTGTTACACGTTCTATCCTTCTATTGTGGATTGCTTGTCTAGCGCAACTTCCTCTTCCAATGCCTTCTCCTCTTCTTCTTCTTCTCTTTCACTTCTTATGTCGTAGCATCCTTGCCTTTGTCCTTTATGTTGCTTCCTCAGTTGTGTATCCTTTGTCTTCTCCTTTATGTTTCTTCCTTAGTCATAGCTCCTTCCTCTTCTCCTTTATGTTTCTTCCTCAGTCGTGACTCCTTCCTCTTCTCCTTTATGTTGCTTCCTCGGTCATAGCTCCTTCCTCTTCTCCTTTATGTTCTTCTCCATACTTAGGAAAAATTCTGCATGAATTATGCCCTAATGTCCCTAGGCCCAATAGGTCTAAAATATGTTTTCTCACATCTAGAAATAAAGAATGAATTCCATCATTTGAGCTTCATTTCCACCGAACCGCAAGACTAAACCCCAATTATAATGAAAAAAACATCTGTAATGGTCCTAAAGATGGCACCCAAACCCATATTCCTTCTTGCAAAATGACCCTGCCACAACAGTATCTAAAAGAGAGACAACATCACTAATTCAAACATCCTCCCCAAGCATAAGATTAATCGAATGCTTCTTTAGTTCAATTCAAGCTTTAGCAGAAGTCGCTTCACCCATGACGAACTTGAAATACATAGAAACCCTAGCTCAAAACATGTATATGTTTTGGATGTTACTAAGTTTTTTTTTCGTTAGTGTTATAATTTAGTTTGTTATAGATTGATATTCACCATCTTAGTATGGTACGGAATTGTTCCAAGTTCATTAAGTGAAATATTTAACTAACTAGAGATAAATGGATGGAAACTAACATAGATACAAATAATTGTGAAAAGGTATCATGCTGACTTTATCATATATACATAATATGGTTGAAGTGGATGGTTAAGGTATTGTTGTATGTGTAACTTCATAAGATATTCTAATGTATATTATCATTGTATATTATTGTACCCTCATCGGAGATGTTTTTCTCTCCATTCGGGATGTCATTATTGTATATGGTCATTGACATAAACCCTTCGATGTAAGTCGGGGTAGTAGTCCCCAAGTTTAATATAATAAAATGTATTTTTGAGTCTCCCTAGGTGAAGTTGGCCCTGTTAGGGTAAGAGGTCGGCCCAATTAAGTTATTAGGTCAGGCACTTGATGTTTATAAATAAGAAGGTGCCCTCCATCATTTAGACACACACTCTCTCACTCAAGTTCACATGAGGAGAGATAGAAGAACAAGGAGGAGAGAGAGAAAGAGTTGCAAAAGAATTATTGTTCTTGGGTTTTTTCATCTTGTAATATTGTCTTAGTGATGAAACTATTCTGAGGAAGTTTGGAGGGTTTTATCCTTTATGGTTTCCTCGAGGAAAATATTTGTGTCTTGTGTATCTGCTCTATCTTATGCATCTCGTTGTGCATGTTATTCTTTCAGATAAAGATACTAATCAATTTGAATAAGATTAGAAAAACTAACATGGTATCAGAGCCTCTCTAAAATAAGGCACTGTGCAGTAGCAGAAACTAGAGATTCCTAGTTCAAGGTCTTCTCTCCATTGATCATCAAGAAAGCAGGGCTAGGATAACTTGCCATAGGAGGGATCATCTTTGGTAGAAGCATAATAAAATTTGGAGAAGTATAATTTTTTAACTGTGGGACACTACACGAAGAAACTAGGGCATCATTTTTTATAGGATTGCCACCATATTTTTTAGAAAATGACGTTACTAAGAAACTCGCCTTAAGGAGGCACATTTTCTATCCATACATAATTTGGAAAATTAGGGTTTCTCTAACAAACCCTAGGTGAGCTATATATGGAATCAGGTCAGACACCTCAAATTGGTAAGATCTAAATCTCTACTATTTTCATTTGAGGTTCTCATTTTAAAATTACTCATCATACTCAACTTGAGGATAAGCTTGGGGGAGATAACAACTTCTGAGCATGGAAGTACGGGATCTCCTTGATCCTTGAAAAAAATGATTTGGATTAGTATATCAGTAAGGAAGTTCTAGAACTATATGGAGATGAGGCTAAGGCTATCCATAAGAAGAACTTGGTCAAGGCCAAGAGAATAATTTCATATTCTATTAAGGATCATATCATCCCCCATGTTTCATCATTGAAGACATCGAAGGAAGTGTTTGATGTTTTGATGAAGTTGTTCGAAGGAAAGAACATCAACCAAAAGATGGAATTGAGGAACCAGCTGAAGAATGTGAAGA
Source organism: Pseudotsuga menziesii (assembly GCA_001517045.1). Taxonomy (NCBI): domain Eukaryota; kingdom Viridiplantae; phylum Streptophyta; class Pinopsida; order Pinales; family Pinaceae; genus Pseudotsuga; species Pseudotsuga menziesii. The sequence goes on from LPNX010602899.1 coordinate 130,943, forward strand.
TAAAAAACTTAGAGACCATGCAATGCTACTTCATAAGGGTTTCTCAAATCAAGGAACAACTTGAAGCAGTAGAGGAGAATGTAAAAGAAAAAGAGATTGTTATGACCACCTTGAATGGTCTCCCTAGATCATGGGATTCATTCATTCAAGTAATATGTGTCAAAAGGAGGCTGATCGGTTTCAACAGACTCTGGGAAGAATGCACACAAGAAGAAGCTTGAATCATAACAAGAGAAGATAAGATGGGAGCAACTGAAGATCAATATCTCACATTCCACACCAGAATATATCATATAAATAAGGAGGATCACCATCACAACAAAAGGGAGGACCATCATAACAAAAGACAAAAGAAATTCAGAAGAGATCCTTCCAACATTTGATGCTACACTTGTGATGAGAATGGACATTAATCCAGAGATTGTACCAGAAGCATAGGATCCTTCAACAAGAAGTCAAATAATATGAGACATCATGCTCACACCACTGAAGATGATGAACCAACAATAAAGAGACTCAAAGCAGAAACCGATTCTTCAAGTGATGAAGAATGTGTCCTAATCTCAACAATCATGGGCACTATCTCACATGGAATCACCGACTGGCTTGTAGATAGTGGGGCATCCAAACATATGATGGGATATAAAGAATCATTCATTAATTTGTTTGAGCATGAGTCACCTCACAAGGTGAAACTTGGGGACGATTATCAATACCCCATAAAAGAAAGCAGAGAAGCTTCCTACAAGCTAGAATCTGGGAAATATTTGAATATCAAAGATGTGATATATGTTCTAGGATTGAAGAAGAATATTATCTCCATGTATGCACTAGATGAAAATGGAACATTGGTTGCATTCGTTGATGGCCAAGTACTAATGTGGCCAAAAGGAAATACAATAGATGATGCAATAGTTATTGGAGAGAAAGAGGGGGGCTTGTAAAAGTTGAAGGGACAACCTAAACATGAAATGGTTCATGACTCTGTAGAACCAAGTGAGCTATGGCACATAAATATTTCACATGTGAACTGTAGAGCAGGACCGATTGCAAGCAAAGTGGTTTCATGACTTCCAGAAATCCACACAAAACATGAAGGCATTTGCAAGGGATGTGCACAAGGAAAGAACGTGAAGAAGACATTTCCCAGCAGTGAAAGAAAAGCAAAAGGAATACTAGATACAATCCACTTAGATGTCCGTGGGACCATGTCATCCAACTCACTAAGAGGGTATGTATGTTATGTTTCCTTTATAGATGATTTCTCCCGTAAGACTTGGATATATTTCTTGAAACGAAAAAATGAAGTATTCAACAAGTTCAAGGAATTTAAAGCCTTGGTAAAAAATCACACTAAAAGGAAGATCAAGACTCTGCAGTCAGATAATGACATTGAATTCACCTCAGAAGAATTCAAGGAACTACGTAGAGAATATGGGATTAAGAGGGAGTTGAGAACTCCATACAATCCTCAACAGAATGGCATTGCAAAATGAAAGAATAGAACAATAATGGAAGCAACAAAATCAATGGTATATGACCAGGATCTTCTGATGCACTTGTGACTAGAAGAAGCAAGGACAGTTTTGTATGTACATAACTATACTCCTCATCGAGTACTAGAAACCAAGACTCCTGAAGAGGTTTTCTTAGTGGAGAAACCAGAAGTCAACCATCTTAGAATATTTGGCTTCCTAGTGTACATACACATTCCAAAGGAAAAGAGGACCAAGATTGATCCTTTGGGGAGGAAGGGAATATTCGTAGAATACAATGACACTTAAAATACCTACCAAATATACTTCCCAGGATTCAAGAATATCAACATCAGCATAGACATAAAATTCGATGAAGACTCAACATACTTTAGATCCATAAAATTACCTATCGTAGAAGTCAAAGAACATGAAGCAACTAAAGTCTGAGACACAGCAATAGAAGAAACAATTCCATAGGACCATGAAGATAGCGACATGGAATAAACACAAGAGCCTATAGAACCACTTCACAAGAATAAATCCCACAAGAGAAAACCAGCATGGGAACGAGAGCTAATACAAGATGTTGAAAGGTATGGCGCTCCATATAGGATGCATACAGAAAGGAAAAGACCTAAACCATGCAACAACTATATGGGCCTGCTATGTGACATCATTGACAAAGAATCTTCCAACTATGAAGAGGCTGCAAAAAATAAAGAATGGAAGGATACCATGATCGAGGAGTACCAGTCGATTATGAAGAATGATGTCTGGGAGATAGTTCTAAGACCGGAATGGAAGTCGGTTGTGACTTTGAAGTGGATCTACAAAATCAAGCATGTTGCAAATGGTAGCATTGGAAAACACAAGGAAAATTCCACGGCATGTGGCTTCTCCCATGAAAGAAGGCATATACTACAAGGAGACATTTGCACCCATAGCGAGATCAACTTCCATCATATCTATACTTGCATTGGCTGCAATAATTAAATGGAAGGTACATCAAATGGACCTCAAGACAACATTCTTGAATGGTGTAGATGAAGAGGAAGTGTACATGGAGAAATCACTGGGATTTGAGACACATGACAAGCAGACTCATGTGTGCAAATTGAAGAAATCCTTGTATGGATTGAAATAGGAACCCAAGACATGGTATGACATGATGGAAAACTTCCTGATGAGCTTAGGATTTTACCAAGATTAAAGCGGATTCCATCCTTTACTTCAAGGTTGAAGGAGGAATACCGGTGATTCTCCTGCTATATGTTGATTACCTATTTCTAACCAGAGAGGACGAACTCATAGTAGATGCAAAGATGAAGCTTGCCACTGAGTTCAAGATGAAGGACCTAGGGATGATGCACTATTTCTTAGGCATGGAGGTGTGGCATAGTACGAATTGAATCTTCCTTGGTTAAGGAAAGTATGCAGTGAAGATTCTAAAGAGATTTGGAATGTTGGACTGCAAGGCGATCGCCACTCCTATGGCATTGAACTTGAAGCTAATGTGTGATTCTTCATCAGAGACAGTTGATGCGATGATATATCATTAGATGATTGGATCATTGATGTACCTGATGAATACAAGACCAGACATATGCTTAGTTGTGAACACCTTGAGCTAGTTCCTAACGGATCTCAGACATGTTCACCTGGTAGTTGTAACGAATGTATTGAGGTACTTGAAGGGTACAGTTGATTACGGGATCAAGTATGATGAAACTAGAAGATTAACTTGCACGGTTATGTTGATTCAGATTGGGTAGGAAATTCCATTGATAGGAAGAGCACTTCAGGATGTTACTTCAGTTTGGGATCCAGTATGATATCCTAGCTTAGAAGGAATCAGTCCTATGTAGTGTTGAGTATGATCGAGGAAGAATATGTTGCAGCTTGTTCGACTAGTTGTGATGCAGTATGGCTTTGAAAGCTACTGTCTGATTTGTTTGATCTCGAGTTAGTGGTGACTTGTATCTTTTGTGAAAACCAGAGTTGTGTGAAGTTGTCAGAGAATCCAATGTTCCATGACAAGTCGAAGCACATTGAGATCAAGTATCACTATATCCGGGATATAGTGTTGTTATACCCAAATCCTATCACCACCATGTGATAAGACCTTTGAATTACATGTTTTCCCTTAATCCCATCACTTAGAGTGGAAACCCCATGTTGTGTGTCAATCCTACATGAAAATACTCAGCATTGCGCTTTCCCTATGAACCATGAGCGGTACCTTGCTCGCACCGCCTTATTCCTGTTTGTCATAAGCGGTGCCAATGCCTATGTCCTTTGGTCCATAAGCGTTTCTTATCTAAACCGCTCTGTCATAAGAGGAGAAAAGCGGTACCCTGGGTAAAATGGGAAAAATAGAAGTTTCTCGAGGCTTCTAGATCATAAGCCGTGTGTCCTCCCTTGTCCCTATCATTGTGGGTTAGTTGAGCTCAAGATCCCCCATCATAGGATCTTAGAGGCCACCTCATCCACAAATCTCTCAACCATTCCTATCTATTGAGCCTTATAAATACAAGCTCATGTCCATGGTTGAGGGGGAGAACTATAGAGGTATTGTTATGATGTTGGATTGACCACTTGGCCCAAGCCATTGGAGAGCATAGAGAGAAAAGTTGGAGCTTATGGGGATGAAGTGTTTGTCTCGTGGAGATGCTTATCGACACTAAGGCTTCATTGGTTGTAAAATTCTCCATACATTTTAATGCAAAGCTGATTTCTGTCCCACATTACTATTGTTTTGATTTCACATGTACATGTTGTTAGATTCCTTAGTCACTAACATGGATAAGTAGGTGATTTTCTGGTAGCTTTGATGTGTTTGTATGTTTGATCTGTTTGTAGGTACACAGGTTCACTATCGAAGCAGCATTACAGGTGTCTACGATATCCAGGGAAGGTATTCATCCTTTGTCATTCACTCATTTGTTCTGGATCTGAACCATTCAGACCAGAGGAACAGCTTCTTTCCGCAGAAGGTGAAATATTCCTGGTTACAAATCTGGCGACTCTGCTAGGGAATAGATACATATATCAGTTGATATGATCTTCCTTAGTTCTTCAACTCTTGTCCGAATCTAGGCTCCATCTCCAACTCTCTTCAGTCATATCTGCTATCTGACTCAGTGAGTTTTGGTTTTGAAACTTTTTAGATCTGTTCAAATCTGAAGTATTTCAACTTTTTATGCTCTTTGTTACTGTCAATCCATCAATTTTTACCTTGATCTGATCTTTTTCTAACTTGATCTTGTGTTCTCCTTTGTGTTTTGGATCTATTCAGGGAGTCGCACATGCTCTGTTGGCAACAAGCGGTGACACCGCCTAAGTCCAGTTAGCAATACGCAGTGCCACCGCCTAAATCCAGTGAGCAAGAAGTGGTTCTGCCTCAAAATCGTCTGTCAGCAGCTTCATCTGCGTGGTTCCAGGTAGGCCCTATTCCAGACTTTGTATTTTGCTTTTTGTGTGTTTTCGGCTTACTTTTTGATGAAAATGAAGTGTATTTTTGAAAAAAAATGCTCCCTCACGGTCGGTAGGGGCCATGAATTGTATATTCTACAGTCACTTTGATTGTTATTTTCCCTCTACATTCAAAGAGAGTTTATGTTTCTTACGTTGGATTTTACATTATTTTATTTGCTTGAAACCTCTTACTCTTTTATGTAGATATTATTCATTGGAATTGGAAATATACATTTCATTTTCATGTGTAGGCTTTGGTTTGTTTTGGACTTGGAATGCGTGAGTGATCCATGTTGTTTTGAGTCTTTCTTTGCTTGGGGTGATTCTTGTTTCCTTTTGCATGCTAATTTTTTCAGTGATTGGTAGGAAAGATTGGTTCTTCGTTTCATTATCTGTTTCAAAGAGAAGTTTCAGTTTTCTCTCTCCTTTGCTTTATTCGCAAGCATGTTAATCGATTTTCTTTTTGTTTTGTGCATGATTGTTTGAAATTCTAGATCTTTCTTTCATTAAGAAGAAATATCCATTTTTAGATTTGCGTGCATTAGAGTTTATTTTGTTTGGAAATGTTAGTGAAATCATCTTTCCATTAAGTTTTTATGCATCTTTTTCAAGCATGAAAAGATATGAAACATTTCTGGTTTATTTATGTTTGATGTTCTCTAGATCTCTTTCTTATTTTCTTTGAAGATTGTTTGGGGTGCATTGATATTTCACTTTTCGTTTGAAAAGATAGAATTGGCTTTGCATTTGGGTGTGCATTTTTGGGAAGAAAAGTAAATCTCTCTCCCTCTCTTAGGTAGAATTTCATTGAAGAGGAAAAATTGTATTATCATATAGATCAATGTGCATCTTCTTTAATTTCAAGTTTCCACTCCATGGTTCCACCTAAACGCACAAGATAAAATTAATGGTAGTACTAGGTTAAAACTTTTAGCAATTTGAGTGATAAGTTAGAGACGTGTTCGGGCGTCGTTAAGCGTAGGAGCTATCGTTATTCATCTGCATTACATCTCGAGACTCATGCGGTTCTTCCACGTACCGTCAATATATCGAACAACCTTTCACATACCCTTGAGGTATATAGAAAGGTACTTCACGTACTCGATTGTATATAGGAAGGCCCCTTGTGATCGGTTATGCATTAGACAACACTACTACCGATTTGAGCTTCCACATACCTTGCGTATATCGGGAGACCCTTTTAAAAACCCTTAAACCATCTAAGTTATCCTTTTGGCCTGTCCTATGAGGTTCTTGACTCTTATCCACTCCTTTCACATGTTTGCTTATTGCTTTTAGTTTGAGTAGTACTTGCTTGTGTGTGGTAGTTAGGGGGTTATTAGAGAGTTTAGAGATGGCATCCTCATCTGGGACTACCACTCTTTTGTTTTCCCTCCAAGTGAAGGTATTGGTCCTCCCTTTATTGCCACTCTAAATCTTCCTAGATTAACTATAGGATTACCGGTTTGGCTTTTTAATCTGGTAATTCCCGTTACAGCTAATGTCTCAAATGTCACCTCTCCTTCGGGAGAGGATCGACCTCAACCTAATCCCTCTCCTTCTTTGTCGGTTGTTGCTTCATCCCTTTCTTCTTCTTTGGTTGACCAAATCTTTATGGTTAGAAGTCATGTGGATAAGAAGAAGAAAAAAGGGAAGGGTAAAAATAAGAAGGATAAGAAAGAGAAAAAGCAGCAACCATCTGCTCTTAATGGTGCCCATTCTAAGAGAACACTTGAAAAATCCAAGTTCCCTTGTAAGCTTTACAAGGGGGGCGACCTTCTTAAGGAGTGTCCCGGTCTCTCCCATGTACAAGAAGAGTGGTCTAAAAGATCCAAACTATCTGTGTCATCAACCTCTGATCATCATGTTGATGATACTCCCTCAACCAGTGGCCCGTTGGTAAAAGGTCATAAGGGTAAAGTCTTGTATCCTTGTTTGATATGCAAGGCTATGCATCGTACTTTTCTTTGTCCAAGCATGGACGAAGCTTCACATTGGTTGTAAAATATTACTGTTCATCAACAGGTGATTCCGACAAGTGATAGTAAGTTATCCCTCGATTCCTCACTGATTGACCACGTGATCAATTCAGTTTCATCTATAATTGATCCCACTCTTCCTTCGGAGAGTGAACTGGTCGAGTCGATGTCATTTCCACCCGATCTCGCTCTTTCATCAGAGAGTGTTAAGACTGAAGTAGTCTCTTTGACCAAATATTCGTCTTGTTCTTCTCTTCCAGTAGAGAATGAACTGAAACATGCTGAAGTTTTTATGCCTCGTTCTGATTGTTCTCAACAAGAGGAAATTTTGTCTGTTTCGAAAAAACTCTCTCCGAGTAGTGAGGTTATTTCTTTTGACTGGAGTAACCTAACAGAGTCTCGTCTTCATTCGAGTGTTCCTTTCCAGATAGTTGTGAATGTTACTGCTAGGAGGATACTTCGCACTATTGTTGACGAAGGGGATTTTGTTAGTATTCTATCCTCAACTGCTTGGCAAGCTTTAGGTTCTCCTCAGCTTGTGCCAGCCATCGATCAGATACTGGATTATAATAGAAGACTTACTGCACCTTTAGGGACCCTTCCTTATTTTCCTATTACATTAGAAGGGAAAATTGTTTGTATTGATGTTATGGTGGTCCAAGGTCCTTTAGATTTTAATCTGCTCCTTAGACGTGATTATGTTTACGCCATAAAATCCGTACTGTCCACACTCTTTATAGTTATGCATTTTCCCCATGATGAGAAGATTGTGACCATTGATCAGCTTTATTTTGTTACACCTGACCATTGCATTACTCCTAGTAATCAGACTTCCCTGAATGTGTTGCATGTTCGTGTGATTCCTTCCCCTTCTTCTAGTTAGCTTCTTTCCATCATAGGTAAAATGGGGGGACATGGCTCTAATATATGGACATCATAATGGAGCTAAGCCGCTATCTTTTATGAAATGGGGGCAACCTACCAACCTCTGGATATCATGTTGGGTAGGAGCAGGTTTGAGAGCATAGTTTACTTTTGGTTTCAAGCTTGTTAAGAAATAAAACCATTCTTTAAGCATAGTTTGCCTTTTGGTTTCAAGCTTGCATAAAAATGAAACCATGTGGTGAGAAAAGTTCCCATTCTATGTCAAGCTTGTTAAAAAATGAAACAGATGCCTGTGAGCAAAGTTTCCATTCTATGTCAAGCTCGTTAAAAAATGAAACAGATGCCTATGAGCAAAGATCCCATTCTATGTCAAGCTCATTAAAAAATGAAATGGATCTCCTCAAGCATAGTTTACCTTTTGGTTTCAAGCTTGCATAAAAATGAAATCATTCTTGGGCATAGTTCATTTTTTATTTCAAGCTCATTAGAAAATGAAGTAGGTTTCCTTAAGCATAGTTTACATTTTGGTTTCAAGCTTGCATAAAAATGAAACCATGTTCCAAGCATAGTTACCTTCCGTTTCAAACTTGTGTAAAAATGAAACAGATCCCCTTCCCTTGAGTCGAGTCTTCACTTTAGTGTTAGAACATGAACCTTCTTTTCACTTGCCTGATTCCCGTTCTTCCTACCCCCCTGGTGAACATTTTCACATTAGTAACCAGGTTTTTAGGTTGGGTATGGAAGAAGAATCGTCAAATGAAACAAAGCTTGGGAGCATGTCGAGCCGCTAGCAACCATGCTAGGGGTAAGCTTTGCTAGTAATCATGTTGGGGGCAAGATTCCAACCTCTGTTTATCATGTTAATGGGATTTTTCAAGCATAGTTTACCCATTGGTTTCGAGCTTGCATAAAAATGAAACCAATCTTCGAGCATTCTTTCAACTGATCTTTGAGCTCATTAAAAATAGTAAGATGGTGTTGAGCTTACTTTCCATTTTTCGCACTCTGGTTAAAACATGAAAAGTTGTTTGAGCTTAGTTTATTACTTTTTCGTGCTCTGGATTCAAACATGAAAAAGTATAATGGGGTCTCCTTTAAGCTCTTTTCAGACTCCCTAAATGTGAAAAGATAGTCGAGCGATCTTGTCTTCTTCATGCTCATTAAAGCATTTGAAGAGTCGTCTCTTCGACGGTAGGTTATCTCTTTTTCGGTTCGGTTAGACTATTTACAAAAAAGGAACACTCCAACCAACCATGACTGGCAGAGTTCTCTGAGGTATGATTTTACACTTTTTCAGGCCTTAGGGACTAAATCATACAAAAAAGGACCCTTTTGGAGTCTTCTTCTGTGGTCGTTCAGACTCTCTAAACATGAACGATACCAATTTTTCTTTCATTGGACTCGTTAAATTAAACATTGAAAGATCCATTTTTGGGAACGAACCCCTCTTCTCTCAGGTTCGTAAAACATATAAGTTTGGACTTGTCTTCGGACAAGCTATACCGAGTGTTTGCTACCCTCTTTGAACTCGTAAAACCGAAAAGAGGCACTCATCAACCATGATGGAAGAAATGGGAAGGGAATCATTTTGCAAATAAATGGCAGTAGTTTGTCATCACCTTTGAACATGGCACTTGTATGCATATCATTACAGTCAATTGGGTATTCAGCTGATCTCCGTGATGATCCACTTTCATGAGTTAAGCCACTCCTTTGAGTCTTTCAAAAGAATGCATTGTCCACTGTCGCACTATGTGTTTGTCCGTTTAGTCATGCTGCCAAGTTTTTTGTTGTGACACTCGATGTTCAAAGGGAAGTTGAAGAAGTTTTTCCTCTGCAGTTAAAATGGTCTCTGTGTCAGTACTTTTGAGTCAGTCCTATGGTTACTACATTCACATCATTCCATAACTATGTTCTGAGTTTCATGTCTTCGATGTGGGACTCATCATGGCCCTCCTTCAACGAGACTATCCCTATCGACATCAGCTCATCATCTGAAAAATAGTCTTAGAAACAAAAACTTAGTACCTTGAGATCTGTATGCCTTAATGATAGATTCTCTCGCTCTCGACATAGGTTCACATCATTGACCTTTGATCGATAGAATTGACTGGGTGTTCGACATCGGGACATTTATTCACATTCAGTAGATTGTACTAGGGTACCTTGGGAATCATTGACATCAATGGTGATCTCCCTTGCACTTGTTAACAGTTCACATCATTGACCGGTAATCAAGTGGTTTCTACCATGTTCGACTTCAAATCATTGTGAGTCACATGGATAGAATCGTACTTTGTGGAAGACGAAACAAAGACCCTGGGTATTTGTTTAAAGCGCTCATTGCTTTTTCCCAGGTTGCGATGGAGTTTTGTATATCTAGCATGGATCCACATTTGTATGGTCGTGGCTATGCTCAAATTTGCATCTGTATGACATAGATCTATGTTGTATGTCTGGTATCTATGTCCAAGTTTGAGTCCTCTATCACATGGATCTACGTTGTATTCTAGTAGCCATGCTTGTTTATTCCTCCCATGGATCTGCCTTGTATTGGTCTGCAGCCATGATTTGGTTATTTGTGTCTATGAATCAAAAATATTGATGTACTACAGATGCCTACTTGACGATATGCTCCGATCGAGCTGACATTTTCACCTCGAAGCGGCAAGTTGTTCTCTCAAAGCTCTCGTTTATCGTATACCTCTAAGACTCACGCTTTGGGGGGCATTCTGTTATACCCAAATCCTGTCACCACCATGTGATAAGACCTTTGACTTACATGTTTTCCCTTAATCCCAGCACTTAGGGTGGAAACCCCATGTTGTGTGTCAATTCTACATGAAAATACTTAGCACCGCTCTTTCCCTGTGAACCATGAGCGGTACCTTGCTCGCACCGCCTTATTCTTGTTTGTCATAAGCGGTGCCATTTCCTGTGTCCTTTGGTCCATAAGTGTTTCTTATCTAAACCACTCTGTCTTAAGAGGAGAAAAGTGGTACCCTGGGTAAAATGGGAAAAAGAGAAGTTTCTCGAGGCTTCTAGATCATAAGCCTCGTGTCCTCCCTTATCCCTATCATTGTGGATCAGTTGAGCTCGAGATCCCCCATCATAGGATCTTAGAGGCCACCTCATCCACAAATGTCTCAACCGTTCCTATCCATTGAGCCTTATAAATACAAGCTCATGTCCATGGTTGAGGGGGATATCTATAGAGGTATTGTTATGTTGTTGGATTGACCACTTGGCCCAAGCCATTGGAGAGCTTAGAGAGTAAAGTTGGAGCTTATGGGGATGAAGTGTTTGTCTCATGGAGATGCTTGTCGACACTAAGGCTTCATTGGTTGTAAACTTCTCCATACATTTTAATGCAAAGCTAATTTCCGTCCCACATTACTGTTGTTTTGATTTCGCATGTACATGTTGTTAGATTACTTAGTCACTAACATGGATAAGTAGGTGATTTTCCGGTAGCTTTGATGTGTTTGTATGTTTGATCTGTTTGCAGGTGTACAGGTTCACTATCGAACTAGCATTCCAGGTGTCTACAATATCTAATGAAGGTCTTCATCATTTGTCGTTCACTCATTTGTTCTGGATCTGAACCATTCAGACCAGAGTAATAGCTTCTGTCAGCAGAAGGTGAAATATTCCTGGTTACAAGTGTAGAGAGGAGCATTAAAGCTCCAGTACATGGTGATGGACAAGCAAATAGCTGATGTGTTGACTAAGCCGCTATCTAGAGTGAAGTTTGAGTACTTCAGAGAGAAACTTGGTGTTCTCTAGATAGAAGTCCCTAGAAAGAGGGAGTGACGATCTCTTACATGGTGGTAGATCCATGTTGTTCTTAGACGTAATCACTCCTTACATGCTCCCATGTTAGAGATGATGAGAAGACTGGAAGATGCATATGAACTGTTGGGCACTTGGGCAGACCCGGGTTAATGCTTTACTCGTCGCACCAACAAAAGACCCACTGTGTTGGCCCTTTCGGCAACAACCTGCGCGCAGGTTGCAGTCTCACCCGAAACAGCAATGGGGTGCCGCAGAATCAGGTTTCTGCATGCAGAGAGGGGTATTACTGTACCTTATCCTTTCTAGATAATTACTAATTAACTTTTGATCAGCTTATCAATCATTCATATATATTTCACAGCATACTAAACAAACCAAACTTGCATAACCCACTACAGGGAATTCACAGCGCAGCTTAGTAGTAACAAAGATCTTATATTATCAGATATATTCAGTTAATGCATGGAAATAACAAAACAGGAACAATACAACAAAACCACAACACCAAATATAACGTGGTTCACCCCCAGTGTAGGGGCTACGTCCACAAACTGCGTTTTATTCCTCTTTCCTCAAAACCACAGTTTATCTGCGCACTTAGCTGCAGATTCCTTCTTCCTCTTGACAGCCGCGCACACAGCAGCAGGCTTCTGCGCACATAGCTGCAGACCTTTCTCACTTTCTTACAAAAACCCTCTGCGCACACAGCTGCAGAGGTCGTCCACGCACACAGCTGGGACTTGTTCCTTCCTTACAAAATCCAACCTTACTTTACCTTGTCTTTCTTACATCAAAAACCTAACCTCTTCATTTTCCATAAGCGCTTATTTATACTGCGCAGCTTTACAAAAACCATGGTCTTAAACCATGGGCACCCACAAAAACCCCTAAACCCTGGATTTAACCCATGGGTTTATTACAAAAAGAGAGGGTTTTGACTTACCCTGACACCCCTAAGACTATTTTGACCCAATGCTCCCTTTATAATTTAACCGCGGAGTTACCCCCTATGGGGTATGCGCTCCAAAGGCCCCTAAGACTCACTAGTGGCCCGTCCCGGGACACTCCGGCGCTTCTCTGCTTGCTTAACTTCGCTGGAGAGACAGGGTATACTGCTTAATGACACTTTCCGTGCTGCTGCTGGCTGCATACTTCTGTCCTTTGCAGTAAGTTTACTGAAGATAGGCGTCACGACCATCTGCAGCAACATCCGGTTCTTGGATGGCCTATACTTGACCATCCCCAACTTTGGGGTCCCCTGGGCTTGCATGTCACGCCATATGG